>JANAVB010000046.1:0-81896 GCA_029216955.1 Iris pallida | reverse complement strand
GGGGGTCAGTCCCTATACTGATTTTCAACCCAAAATCAATCTCAGATTTAATGAAACAGTGAATCTAATACACATTCAAAAATCAATAACATTGAACCTCAGTTTTCATGAGCCACACTCATCCATTGAATCCTAAATTCGACACAACAAAGTCTAAGTATATTAGAACCTAAATAGGAATTAAACCAATATTTGTACATCATTATATGGGTTAAAATAGGTGGCAAGGTTCAATTCAAAACTGAAATAAAGTGACAGGATGACAGTTCAAGTCATATTTCTAAAACCCCATATCTCACCAATTTTCAATGCAATTCACCCCAAATTCATACCATAGCTAGACTATATATAGGAGAACTGATATTGGGACTTAAACCAACCAATTAATCTCAGTTAAATAGATCAAATTAACTGCCAAAGCTCAAATTGTAAAACTGGAAAAATACAGAAAAGCATGTATCAGGAATCTAGGGAAAAATAGGAAAATGCAAATCAAAACAAGCTAAAATTCAAATTTAAGGGTTGGTAATACTAATATAGGGTGTGTACATGCCATAGGAAGTGTCTCATGTCCACCACATCGAGACACGACGTGTCCACAACAATAAAACTAAAACAGCACATTGGGTACTGCACAGCAGTGCACTGCCTCGTGCGGGCGTGCACACGTATCTAGCACGCGACACAGGCCACGTGGAGACACGTAGCCACGTACATGTGTTCGCCAGGGGTTAGGGTAGGTGTCCAACCGCATGAAAGGAGCCCACACTGTGTCGGGTCCAAACTACAAGCCCGTGTCAGTGGCAATTAAGTGACAGTGCACAGACAGTGCAAAACACGTGCACAGTTGATTCCTCTCTCGACACGACACGGGGATACGTGGGACTTGACACATGGCATGTCAGCCAGTACCCCATGGCTCGTGTCAAGTTTCACGTGTCCTAGAGGCGTGTCGTATCCGCTACAGAGCCCGAGTAGCAAGGGATCCCTGTAGCACGCGCGCGAGCGTGTGCGGCACGTGTCCAAACAACAAATCGACACACAGCGACACAATAATCACCACAAAAGATCAAAATGCATAAGCAACAGTAAAACTAATTTTCCTACTTAAAAACATCACATAAAGGAGGTCGAGATGCCCTTTGAGGCATTTCGACAAACACTAGTACTAGGGTTCTGATACGTGTCCAGAATGGACACGAAACCCAGGACACCCGACACGAATCCTATCCAGATGCTTAGGGGACTCCTAGGGCTCCCTAATGATAAAGACAAAATGAAAATCCATGGAGAAATGGAGAGATTACCTATTCTTGAACTATGGGTAAAAAGCCCCAAATGGAAAGATTTTCTCAAATCACCAAAATCTCACAAATTGTTTCCTTCTTGCAAACAATCAATACCAACAGCAAGAACAATGATATTAGGATCTAGTGCAACTAGTTTGGGGGAAAAAGGACCTAAAATGGATTTATAATGAATTTCTAAAGATAGGAACTCACCTCTTTCTTCTTGAAATAATTTTCCTAGGGAAAGGAGGCTAGCCCTAGATTTTAGGAGGGGTTTTATAGTGGGGGAATCCCAATGAAACTAGGTGGTCGGCCATGATGGGCTAGGTTAGGGTTTGGTAGTTTGGGCTTTGGGCCAAGTTACATAAGCTATGGTTTGATTTGATTAATAAGGACTCTAAATCATAAGTCATGGCTTATGGCTTTCTAATTTCTATAGCTAAATAGGTTCTAATGACCAAACCATAGATTAGGCTAGGTTAGACTAGAGTCAAAATCCTAACCAAGCTCATACTATCTAGGGTTAGCTCCTAGGTTGATCTACATGGGTCCAAACTAGCCAAAAATCAATCTAGTCCAAACAATACCAAAATAATTCCTAAAATTCCCATAAATTCAAATAAATTCTAATAAATTTAAATTACCCCAAAAATGACAAAAATACCCTCATACTAGAAATATGGTAGTGACAAATCTACCTTCCTTAAAAGAATTTGTCCTCGAAATTGAAAGGCGAAATACAACTGATGAGAAGGATAGAAAGCATACCTCACGGTCCAAAAAGATAAGGTAGCGCTCGCGCATCTCATCCTCCCGCTCCTAGGTAGACTCTCCTGGAGAATGATGCCTCCATGCAACACGCACCAAGGGTATCACCTGGTTCCTCAGAACCTTCTCCGTCGATCCAGAATCTCCACTGGCTGCTGGATAGCTGAGAGAAGGCCCAACCTCTATCTCTGAATGATCGAGCACATGGCTAGGGTCAGCCACGTACCGTCTCAACTGTGATACATGAAATACATTGTGGACCCCCACTAGCACAGGCGGCAAGTCTAGCCTGTATGCAACGTCACCGACTCTGCCGCTGATAACGAAAGGGCCGATGAAGCGCGGGCTAAGCTTTCGCCTCCACCGAAACGTATCATACCACGAGTCGAGATATCCTCAAGAAAACCTGGTCTTCGAACTAATTACAAGCAAGGTCTCTATTAATTATAATAAACAAACATGATCAAAAAATCATAAACAAACAAACCTAAATCTAATCCTACTCTAATCTGTACCTCAAACTCCAAGGGCCTCGGTGGCTATCGGCCCAGTGCCGATGTCTGTCTGCGCCACGCGAAGTCTGTCCCTGATGAGCTTCACCTTCTCGCCGCATCAACAACCATCTCTGGCCCCAGTAAAGCTCGCTCACCAACATCATCCCAGGATAAGGGTGTACGGCACCTACGTGCGTACAGAGCCTCGAAAGGTGACATCTCAATGCTGGCCTGGAAACTATTGTTGTAAGCAAACTCACCAAATGAAGATGATCCTACCAGGAACCTCCAAAGTCTAGGATGCACGTCCGTAGTATATCCTCAAGAGTCTTAATAGTCCGCTCTGACTGTCCGTCCGTCTGGGGTGGTATGCAGTACTAAACTTGAGCTGAGTGCCCAAGCTGGTCTGCAAACTCCTCCAGAAATGGGAAGTAAAACAGCTATCCCGATCTGAGATGATGCTGACCGAACTCCGTGGATCCTGACTATCTGTCGCATATACAACTCGCCAGCCTCTCTGTAGACGTACCCACCTTGAATGACAAGAAGTGGGCCGATTTGGTCAACCTGTCAACGATGACCCAAATAGCATCTTTTCCTCCTGGAGTACGCGGCAATCCTGATACGAAGTCCATAGTGATGCTCCCATTTCACTCGAGAATGGGCAGCAGTTGCAACAATCCACCGGGCCTCTATCTCTCTGCATTGACCTGCTGACAGACCAAACACCTAGCCACGAAGCGAGCCACTCCCGCTTCATTCCTGACCACCATACATGCTCCGCAGATCTCGGTACATCTTGTTGGCACCGGGTGTATAGAGTACTGAGATCTGTAGGCCTCATGCACAACCTGCTCCCTGAGATCTCCACTGGGCACACATAACCTAGAACCGTGCCTCAAGGCACCATCCTCTGCAAGAGAAATCTTGCCCTCCAGCAATCCTGCTCGAACCTGCTCTCGGAGACACCGCAGAGCAACGTCCTCAAACTGTGCCGACTTGATCCTCTCCACCAAGTCTGACTGAATCTGCATCCCCCATAGCTGCATCTGCACTCCGGGCACGATCACCTCAATCCCAAGGCTCTCCAAGTCGGGAGCAATTGCCGATCCATGGTCAAACATGGCTGTCGGATACCTACTCAAGGCATCGGCAACCACGTTGGCCTTTCCTGGATGATACTGCAGAACAATGTCGAAGTCCTTCATCAACTCCAACCATCTGTGCTGCCTCATGTTCAACTCCTTCTGAGTGAACACATATTTAAGCTCTTGTGATCTGAAGATCTCCACCCTCTCACCATACAGATAATGCTTCCACAGCTTCAGAGCAAATATCACTACTGCCAGCTCCAGGTCGTGGGTAGGGTAGTTCTTCTCATGGGGACGTAATTGCCTGGAAGCATAGGCAATCACCTTCGTGCTGCTGCAACACACAACCCAGCCCCTTCCCTGAAGCATAACTATAAATAGTGAAACCACCCGATCCTGAAGGCAATGTCAGAATCGGAGCTGTCTTAAGCCGCTTCTTTAACTCATCAAAAGCTGCCTGACACTCCTCTGACCAAACGAACTCAGCATCCTTCCGGGTCAACCGAGTCAACGGCTCTGCAACCCGGGAGAAATCCTGCACAAATCTCCGATAATATCCTGCCAGCCCTAGGAAACTCCTGATCTCTGCAACTGAAGTCGGCGCTGCCCATGCCTCAACTGCTACAATCTTCTTGGGGTCAACTGAGATACCATCTCCAGTCACCACATGCCCCAAGAAGTCACCCGATCCAAGAAGAACTCACACTTGGAGAGTTTCCCGTAAAGCTGCTCCTTCCTGAGAGTCTCCAGCACGATCCTCAAATGCTCCTCGTGTTCCTCCTCAGTCTTGGAATATACCAAGATGTCGTCAATAAACACCACCACAAACTGATCCAGATACTGGTGGAACACCTTGTTCATAAGGTTCATAAACACTGCTGGGTATTGGTTAGCCCAAACGGCATAACCAAAAACTCGAACTGCCCGTACCGCGTCCTGAAAGCGGTCTTGGAATATCCTCCCTTCACCTTCACCTGGTGATATCCCAACCTCAGATCAATCTTGGAAAATACCCGAGCCGCTCAACTGGTCAAATAGATCGTCGATCCGTGGCAGTGGGTATTTGTTCTTGATCGTGAGGTTGTTGAGTGCCCTATAGTCAATACACATGCGTACTGACCCATCCTTCTTCGGCACAAACAACACTGGCACCCCATGGCGACGAACTCGAGCGGATGAAGCCCTTATCCTGTAGCTCATCCACCTGCTTTTAGCTCCACCAGCTCGATGTTGTTCACCCGATAGACATGCTGAGAGATGGGTTTCGCTCCTGGAACCAAGTCTATCGAGAACTCTATGTCTCTGTCTGGTGGCAGTCCCAACGACTCCTCTGGGAAAACATCCATATACTCTGCTATCAAGGGGTGTGGAATCGTCTGCTCCTCGACCAGACTCCACAGAAGAATCGCTGCTCTGCTCTGCCTGACGTCTGGAGTACTCGAACCCTGGCTCCCCCGGTGCTCTGAAAACTCTACCCCCTCTGCAATAATGCTGGCGTGGTGCCTGCTCAACCAATCCATGCCTAGTACTATATTAGTTCGACAAAGCATTACGAGCAGGATCACCTCCAACTCACGGCCCCCAAAACTACTCTCCGACCCTTACAAACATCACTCACGAGGATAATGCCACCCCCGGTCGTGATCTTGTAAGTCCTAGGCAACGATTCAGCTATGATACCGTATCTAATCGTAAAAGATACTGATATGAAGCTATATGAAGCACCGGAATCGAATAACAAATGCTGGACTGGAGTCGAGTAGAATCGAACCTGCAATCAGCTCTCCTATCGCCTCTGCATCCTCTGCTGCCATGGCGAAAGCTCCCCTGCTGGCCTCCCCTGGCCTGCTGCTGGCTGGACGAACCTCGCTGCTGCGTCGGCAGGACTGGTCCCCTCTGCTGGCCTGCTGCTGCTCGGCTCCTCCTCCCTGGGGTCTGACTGATACCAGGTGCGAGCAAGATCTCGCATCCGGCTAGCTGCGACCTCGATCTGAAGGTCTGCTGGAATCCTGGCCAAGCGGAAGATCTTTCTATATGCTCGATCCACTCATCGGCATATAGGATCCCCGCTGTCCCCAGAAAGTCTCTGGGGCTCATCTTCTGAAACTGCTCGATCCCGATGTCCTCGGCTGCCACCACTGGTCGAGCTGCGGCTGTCGTGACGGCCAACTCATGCCCTGTCCTGTCGAGCCTGCTGTCTGTCCATAAACTGCTAAAAATACGCGAACATTGAGCTGCGTCCACGTATCCTGGAGGCGGTGGCTGCTAGAAGGGATCCTCTGGAATGGCCGGGTCCTGCCTCCAAGTCGGTGGATGCATACCCCTGCTGCGGCTGCCGAGGTCTCAACAAGAGTTGAGGTGGCAGGAGCTGCAGTCCCCTGGCCTTGCGTGCTGGCTGAGAGGTAGCAGTCCCCTCTATAGCATCCTCATGAATGGCACGCTGCGATCTAGTCTCTACCATCCTGAAGATAAACAAATAAGGGTATCAATTTCTGAGAGAAAGAAGAAATAACAAAGGCGGACAATTATAATTCAAAGGATCAGCTGACAAAGGATTTAGATGGCAATAAAAGAAATTTTTCTAAAGTGATTGAGTACCTTAAAATTAATGTCCTATATCCTACTGCAGGCTGTAGTGGTACTCTAATTCGAATACCACTACACTTCTAGTCTAGACCTACATGGGCCACCACTAAAAATGTGTCACGACCCGCACCCTAGTGTAAGGGCACGAGACGTGGTACGTCCAGCCTACGTCGCAGTGTCGGCGGTAGAACGCTGTCCTAGGTCACAACATCTAAAATATATCTCTAAGCAGTTTATACTCCCCGAATGGGGGTGACATAGCAGTAAAACTCAATCACAACTAAGGAAGAGATAGCACGATATGAAATAGATGAAATAGTAGTAGTCTAAGATAATCCCAGCAATATCCAAAAATACAACTCAGCTACAGCATGAAAGAATGTATACATCTCAGAGAAAGTCTAGCTAAACATGTCTCATGACTACAAAGGAAGATAAGCCTAACTAATCTAAACTAGGCAATCGGGGTGATATCTTCAGCTAAAGCTGGGTCCTCCTGAGGGTCCAGCTCGCAGGTGTCATCTAAGGCTGCCCCGTAGAAAGTGTCCAGGCAAGCCTCCTCCTCGTCCTCTGTAATATTTTCAACAGGTCCAGTCAGGACAGGACGAGTACAGTACATCTCAACAGTTCATAGCAGGTTAGAAAATATAAACGTGCAGTAAAGTAAGATACAAGTACTGAAAGAAGTGCAGTATGTAAACAGAGAAAGAGCTGTAACAGAAATATCTACTATAATAGAGACTAACAGTGGCTAGTGAGTCAGAGAACAATATGGACATGTAAATGGCATAGGAGATTCTGATAAGACACTATGGAAGAGATTCTGATAAGATACTACTGGTGTATTATTCACATGTCCAATTCTACTCCCCCGTACCCCAATCAATACAAAGATCTAAACAGGTTATGTTATTGTACATGATATCACATGGGGGCCCATGAAAGGGTGCACATGATAGTATACATGGGGCTCCGTGAACCTGAGAGTACAAGATTCACCGGAGTGTACATGTATAATGAAAGCACGAGTACATGATAAAAGTAAAACGCACATGACACAATGTACCCGATGCTCCCGTGGGGATAACATCGCATGTAGAGATCCATATAGTACCAATTCGTGTACCATCGTGACAGTACAAGTAAAGTAATCTACTGCAGGAAATAATTCTAAGCAGGATATAAAATGATCAGGGAATGTACTCGCCTGTATCTGAGTGTCCAATATGAAACATACTGTCCGAGGAGTGGTGTCTGCTCCTAATCAGAATAGCACAAGTCACAACAAGTCAGAATAGTGTAATGAAGTCCTACTATGCATTCTACATGATTCTAGGTCAATCTAGGCCAAAGTCAACTCTTGGTCAACTCTGGTCAACCCTAGAAGTCAAACTAGGTCAACCAAGTCTAACAAGTCTAAACTAGGCTATCTAGTCTACATAGACCAATAACAAGTACACAACTACATCAAGCCAAAATCAAACCATCACACTATATTACCCATTATCCAAATATCATTACACCTATGCATATACATACATATATAGATACATACATTTGAGTTAACATTATATATATCTAGGCTAAGTACTATATATATACATATAGATATACATCACCCAAGTACATATGTATTCAACAATACATAACCCACAACTAGAGACTGGAAATATAGAGAGAATGAGAGAGAGGGTGCATGTGTGTGTGTGCAACATAAAATTGGGTGTGTATGCATGAGTGTAGCTGTGTATGTGTGGAAGGGTGAGGGTGTACAGAATGTAATGTGTGTGTGTGCTATATGCATTGAGGCATACTTGAAACAATGTGTATATATCTATGGTAAAAATCTGGAAAACAGTGTGTAGAATTAAAAACAGTGAAGAGAGGGAGACAAGGCTGTGTGTGTGTGTAGAATATAAGAGAGTGTGTAGGAAACCTGTGTGCTAGAGTGCGTGTATGTATATGTTGCACAGGAAAACAGTGAATGAATAGGAGTGTAAACAGTGCCAAAACTGGACTGCAAGGGGAAGAATTACACACAGAATAGAGTATAGGGGGTCAGTCCCTATACTGATTTTCAACCCAAAATCAATCTCAGATTTAATGAAACAGTGAATCTAATACACATTCAAAAATCAATAACATTGAACCCTCAGTTTTCATGAGCCGCACTCATCATTGAATCCTAAATTCGACACACACAAAGTCTAAGTATATTAGAACCTAAATAGGAATTAAAACCAATATTTGTACAGCATTAGATGGGTTAAAATAGGTGGCAAGGTTCAATTCAAAACTGAAATAAAGTGACAGGATATGACAGTTCAAGCCATATTTCCAAAACCCCATATCTCACCAATTTTCAATGCAATTTACCCCAAATTCATACCATAGCTAGACTACATATAGGAGAACTGATATTGGGACTTAAACCAATAATTAACCTCAGTTAAATAGATCAAATTAACTGCCAAAGCTCAAATTGTAAAACTGGAAAAATACTGGAAAGCATGTATCAGAATCTAGGGGAAAATAGGAAAATACAAATCAAAACAAGCTAAAATTCAAATTTAAGGGTTGGTAATACTAATATAGGGTGTGTACATGCCATAGGAAGTGTCTCGTGTCCACCACATCGAGACACGACGTGTCCACAACAATAAAACTAAAACAGCACACTGGGTACTGCACAGCAGTGCACTGCCTCGTGCGGGCGTGCACACGTGTCTAGCACGCGACACAGGCCACGTGGAGACACGTGGCACGTACACGTGTTCGCCAGGGGTTAGGGTAGGTGTCCAACCGCCTGAAAGGAGCCTACACTGTGTCGTGTCCAAACTACAAGCCCGTGTCAGTGGCAATTATTGACAGTGCACAGACACTGCAAAACACGTGCACAGTTGATTCCTCTCTCGACACGACACGGGAACACGTGGGACTTGACACGTGGCATGTCAGCCAGTGCCCCATGGCTCGTGTCAAGTTTCACATGTCCAAGAGGCGTGTCGTGTCTGCTACAGAGCCCGAGTAGCAGGGGATCCCTGTAGCAAGCGCGCGACGTGTGCGACGCGTGTCCAAACAACAAATTCGACACACAGTGACACAATAATCACCACAGAAGATCAAAAATGCATAAGCAACAGTAAAACTAATTTCTATTTAAAAACATCACATAAAGGAGGTCGAGATGCCCTTTGAGGTATTTCGACAAACACTGTATAGGGTTCTGATACGTGTCCAGAATGGACACGAAACCCAGGACACCCGACACGAATCCTATCCAGATGTTAGGGGACTCCTAGGGCTCCTTAATGATGAAGACAAAATGAAAATCCATGGAGAAATAGAGAGATTACCTATTCTTGAACTATGGGTGAAAAAGCCCAAATGGAAAGATTTTCTCAAACCACCAAAATCTCACAAATTGTTTCCTTCCTGCAAAGAATCAATACCAACAGCAAGAACAATGATATTAGGATCTAATGCAACTAGTTTGGGGAAAAAGGACCTAAAATGGATTTATAATGAATTTCTAAAGATAGGAACTCACCTTTTTCTTCTTGAATTAATTTTCCTAGGGAAAGGAGGCTAGCCCTAGATTTTAGGAGGGGTTTTATAGGGGGAATCCCAATAAAATAGGTGGCCGGCCATGATGGGCTAGGTTAGGGTTTGGTAGTTTGGGCTTTGGGCCAAGTTACATAAGCTATGGTTTGATTTGATTAATAAGGACTCTAAATCATAAGTCATGGCTTATGGCTTTCTAATTCTATAGCTAAATAGGTTCTAATGACCAAACCATAGATTAGGCTAGGTTAGACTAGAGTCACAAATCCTAACCAAGCTCATACTAACTAGGGTTAGCTCCTAGGTTGATCTACATGGGTCCAAACTAGCCAAAAATCAATCTAGTCCAAACAATACCAAAATAATTCCTAAAAATTCCCATAAATTCAAAAAATTCTAAATTTAAATTACCCCAAAAATGAAAAAATACCCTCACACTAGAAATACGGTAGTGACAATATATATATATATATATATATATATATATATATATATATATATATGATATGGAATACGCTGGTTTCGTGGGTCGCCGCTCCTGAAACCCTAGCGATTCGTCTTCCACCAACGCCGGCGTGGCCTTTGGCCGGGCCGGGGTTTCCTAAGCCACCAAGACCAGTTGGGTGGTGGCTTCCCCCGTGATTGATTCCCCTAAGGACATGGCGGCCAAGTCCTTCGCGGAGGCTATGAAAGGCACATCTACAACTGTGCCTCTCATCACGCCGCGCACGATCTCCTCCTTTAAAGGATCCCCTGCAATTTCCTTTTCGGAGGAAGAGGAATCCATCCTGGCTGACCCGCTTCGGTTTGCATTAATTTGGAAGTTTTCACACGCTCGCCCTCGATGATTTGATTAGGAAGGCATTCACTGGTTTTGAGTTCGTTGGATCCATCAGGACGGGGTCATTGATGATAAACACATCCTGATTCGTCCTTCTAGTGAAGAGGATTACCTCCGTCTTCGATCAAAAGATCTGTGGTACATATCAAGGGCTCCAATGAGAATTTTTAAATGGGATCCTGAGTTTTCCCCGTCCCAGAATCGCCTAAGATCCCAGTATGGGTAACCCTCCCTAATCTCCTCATCATCTTTATGCGAAGGATGCATTATTCGTTATTGCAGCTGCCTTTGGTATCCTCTGAAAATAGATAAGGCCACGTCAGATTTATCAAGACCGAGCATGGCACGCATATTCATGGAGATTGACGCTCAAAGCCTTTGCAACATCGTCTTCGTATCAACCTACCTAGTGGCGGATTTTGGCAACCAATTCAGTATGAATATACTCGCTCTACTGCTCTTATTGCCATCATCAGGGGCATTTAATAGGATCATGCAAGGTGAAACACAATAACCGAGGAAAGAACAGTACAGCAGAAGTAGCAGCTACTACAAGTCAGGAAGCAAGGATAGATCCAGTTCAACATGAAGCAGGAACTTCTACAAGTCAGCAGCCAGAACAACTTATTACTCACATTCTTCAACGTGACGATGGTGCACGACCTCCAATGAATGACATGACAGAGCCACCAGTTCAGTTCAAGCTAGAAGCATGAGTACAAAAGACAAAAATGTCCCTAAAATGGGACAGACATATCACATCCCATTGAAGGGGCTAACACCAGTAATGGAGAGAATAGTACTGAAGCAGCCACTAGTAACACGTGGAGGAGGCAGTGCGTGATGAAGAGCGCGAAGTCTCACTGCAGGAGGAAGAAGCTCAAGAACGAGAGGGTGATCCAGAAGCAGATGAAGAAGTCGCTGACACTGAAGAAGAAGAGAACTTAGGTCTTGGGCCGATGATGTGGAGAGAGGAAGAAAATGGGTTACTGCAGTATCTACTAAAGCCAAAAAGAAGAAGCGAGAAATTCCTCCGACGGATAGGGTTCTCCGGTCAGTCTCAGTTATCAAAAACTCGGGTAAACAACATCTCTCCATTAATGTTTAACATCCTTAGTTGGAACATTCGTGGGGTAGCTAGCAAGATGGCTCTTAAAAGACTGCGTACTATCTGTCGGGTCAATAAAATTCAAATGTTGGCTGTTTTGGAGCCTAAGGTGGACAGTAGTCAGTTATTAAACTACAAATTAAAGCTTGGGTTTGATAATGGTTTTTCTAATGAGAAGGGAAACATCTGGGTACTGGCGAAGGAGGGTTGTACTCTATCATTGATTGACTCGTTTGATCAGGCTGTTACTGTTCTCTTCAAAAATGAGCTCTTATCCTCAACAGTCATGTTCTCTTTTGTGCATGGGCATAACAAGAAAAAGGGCGTAGGGAATTGTGGGACAGGCTTCTTCATTTGCAGTCTTTTCATCAATATCCCTGGGCAGTTGGGGGTGACTTTAACGCTATTTTGAGTGTTGATGAAAGGTAGGGGGCAGGCCTCTATGTTTACGTTCCATGCAGGAGTTTCAAAATTTTTAGCTATCTGCGGGTCTGATCGAACTACCGATTAATGGTAGTCGATTCACCTGGTTTAAATCTAATTCAGAAGAACGGCTGGGCTCGAGACTAGATAGATTTATGGTTACTCATGATTGGCTGCATATTGCTCCTAGATCGAAGGTGGATCATCTTAACAGATCGGAGTCGGACCACGCTCCATTGCTTGTCAAACTTCATGCTCTTAACGAAGGGGGTAAGAGACCGTTTAGGTTTCTTGATTTTTGGACGAAACATGAGGGTTTTCATGAGGTGGTAGAGGAAGCTTGGAGTTCAGTTACACACATTAATAGCCTGATTCGGGTCAGCTTGAGAATGGTTGCTTGTCATAGAGCTCTTTCTAATTTGAGTCATAGTTTCTTTGGTGATATTTTTCAGGAAGTAAAGGTAGCGGAAGACAAGGTTCTGGCGGCTGAGATAGCTTATGAAGAAGATCGATCCTTGGAGAAGAGGATAGCATTGGATAAACAGGTTGCATTGCTAAAACAAAAGCATTCTTATGTTGATTCATATTGGAAGCAGAAGGCTCGTTTACGATGGGACATTGAAGGAGATCGCAATACGAAATATTTCTATGAATGTGTGAATAGTAAGAAACGAAAACTCCATATTCACTTCATTATTGATGATGAGGGCAATCAAAAAACTGAGCTAAAAGATATTCAGCAAGTGGCTAATACTTACTATGAAAATCAGTACCAAAGCTACAGAATAGAAGAGGATGCAGATCTTATGAAGGTTATTCCTCATATACTGGGCGAGGATGACAATGTGGCAATGACTGCGAAGCCTACTCGGGAGGAGGTTTACAACACTATCAAGAGCATGGATACTAATAGTGCAGGAGGCCCTGACGGATTCACAGTTACATTCTTTTTGGCATGCTGGCCTATCATAGGTGATGATATATTGGAGGCTATTACTTTATTCATGGAGGGTTTTGAACTGCCTAAAGCATTCACGAGTACTGCATTGGTGATGATCCCGAAGAACAACAACCCAAGGTACATGACTGAATATCGTCCTATTAGTTTATGTACAGTCTTTAACAAAATTATATCAAAAATGCTTGCTTTGAGACTTGCTCCTATTCTTCCGAGACTCATTTCTCCTGAGCAAAGTGGATTCGTGAGGGGCAGGGAGATTGTTGATAATATCCTCTTGGCGCAAGAATTACTTAGCTTGATGAGTAATAATAATAGAGGGGGGATATTGCTATTAAACTGGACATGACTAAGGCGTACGATCGATTGGATTGGTCGTTCCTCATGCAAGTGATGCGTAAATTCGATTTTGCTGAAAACTGGATTAGTATGGTGTTTCGGCTTATCAACAATGTTTGGTATTCGACTCTTGTTAATGGGGTTTCTTCAGGATTTTTCCAAGCTTTCCGGGGAGTTCGTCAAGGAGATCCATTGTCTCCTGCACTTTTCATTATTGCGGCTGAAGTATTATCCAAGAATCTAAAAAAAGCAGTGGAGAATGCTTCATTCAATCATTATTATGTGCCTAGTGGATGTCCTGCTATAACTCATCTAGCATTTGCAGACGATGTTCTTTTATTTTCAGCTGGGGATGTGCGATCAGTCCAGGTAATCCATGGGATCCTTCGGAGGTATGAAAGAGCTTCGGGTCAGAGCATTAGCACATCCAAATCTTCTATATATACATTGCCAATATTTGAAAGAAAGGAGGAGCTACACAAAATTACTGGTTTTGAGGTTAAACATCCCCCGTTTGTGTACCTAGGAAGTCCTATGGCAGTAGGGGTGAGGACTACCGATCTCTTGGATGATCTGCTAGCTAAAATTCGGAGAAGACTAGAAGGGTGGAAGCAAAAAATACTATCGTATGGGGATAAGTTAACCTTGATCAAATCAGTATTGTTATCAATTCCAATGTATACAATTGCATCTTGTAATCCCCCAAAGGCAGTACTTAATAAGCTTCAAGATATGTTAGTTCGGTTTTTTTTGGGGGTACTAATGATGGTGCACAAAAGAATGTGTGGTCGAGTTGGCAATCGATGGCACGTCCTACTGATGAGGCAGGATTGGGCTTTAGAAGTTTGGAAGAAACAATGAACGCTTTTACAGCGAAGTTATGGTGGAAGCTCAAAACTCAACAAGGATTATGGCAACAATTTATCCTTGCCAGATACTGTAAATTCCAAGATCTGGACTTCGTTGGTGCTCCGCAGAAATGCTCTCATGTCTGGAGAAGGTTGCTGCAAGGTCGGGAAATGGTGAACCAATATATAGGGCAAATGGCTACGGGAGAATGGACTTGGCTACCTACAGGAAGCGGGAAATTTTCTGTCTCTGCAGCTTGGAAGATCATCCGTAATCCAGGTCCTATTCGTCCTCATTTTAATCATATTTGGAGTTCCTGTATTCCATATAAATGGTCTATTTTGATGTGGCGCCTCCTTCACAACAAGCTTCCGACGGATGATAATATCCAAAAGTTCGGATATCATCTAGCGTCGAAATGTAACTGCTGTGACACATCTTCAGTGGAGACGGCTGATCATATATTTGGGGAAGGGGAGTTGGTTAATTATGTTTGGCAAGCCCTTCAAACTGATATGAAGGTGAATCAAAGGAGGGTGACGTTGATCAGACTATTTGCAAAATGGTGGAGAAGACCTAATATTCATCTTAAAGAAATTGTTGTTGCTGCAGTATGCTGGGTGATCTGGAAGAACATAAATAAGTGGCGCTACGAAGGCTATCAATTTCTGCTACCACAGTTGCTTCATGAGACTAAAAGGCAGGTCGGGAAAGCTCTTGTGAGGTGCTCACACAAGCCTAAGGTTCCTACTTCTTGGCATATTGCAGGAATTGGATAGTCTCATTTTGTTTTCGGTTCATCCTTTTTTGATGCCAGGTTATTAGCTAGAGTATTTTGAGTATGGTTGTATCTTCAAACTGTTATGTTGGTTGTAACCTGAGTTGGGACTCATATGAAAGATCAATAAAATTCTAGTGTTTCCTAAAAATATATATATATATATATATATATATATATATATAGAGAGAGAGAGAGAGAGGGAAGGGGAAAAGAATAGTGGATGTGGCATGGGTGAGTGAGTGACAGTGGTGTGTGTCAATACATGTGTGTGTGTCCTGTATGTTTGTGTGAGTGTGTGAGTGTCAATACTGTTCTCAGTTTTGATTTCAGTAGAATGTGTGTGTAGATAGGGTGTCAATGCGCATATAGTGCTGCAAATCACAGGTTCTCAGGTTTGACAGTTTCAGTTTCATGTGTGTGTAAACATATGTGTGAGTGTGTGTACAGTACAACAGTGGATAGGAATGCAGATTTGTGTGTGTATAGAAACATAGAAATTAATGTGTGTACACAAAAATCAGTGTTGCAATTCCAGGTTTGAGTGTACTCCAAGAAGCTAAGTGCACACAAGACAGCCTTACAATCAATGTATAATACAGTTGTACTAATGACAGTTACTAATTCTCAGAAAAAGATAGTGTACACATGTATTTAATTCCCAGACTTTAGTTTTTAACAGTGTGCGTATGTGAATATGATATCAGTGTATTAAATTTTAGTTTAACAGTCCATATGTGAGTGTATATAGATGTAGGGATACATCATAGTTTATAGGGGTACCTCAGTGTGTGTGTGTAGAGGAACCAATGTGTGTGAGTGTTTATAGGTAGATTCTCAGGTTTCCAGAGTATACAAAACAGTTGTATACATGACAGTTTTGTAATTAATGCAACAATCAGAGCACACATGTACTCTCAGGAAAACAGGGTGTAGGTTATTAGAAAAATAATGTGAAGGTGAACTCAGGATTCAAAGTGTATGTGATCTACAATGTGTGTAAACATATTCTCAGTTTTCAAACAGTGAACACACAACAGTTCATCAATTGACAGTCCAAAGGCAAAATCGAAACCTAAATCCCATGCTAATATGAACCCTAGTATTGTAGGTTAATCCCTGTTATGTGTTTGTGAACCAATCATTCAATTTAATCATACAAAAACAGTTTACACATTTCGAATTCTCAGTAAAATCAATTGACAGACCTATGTATCAGAAATTTAGGGAAAACTCTATTTAGAAATCCAAATCAACTTAATAATTAATTATAAAGGCTGGTATTCATAGTGTCATACTTGTATGTGTTAAACATGGTGTTTGTGTACAACCAAGTGGACATAATCGTGTCCAACACTCACGCGTACACGCAGACACACATGCGTGCACACAACATCGTGCTGCGAGTCCAAGGACTCGTGCACTCAACACAGGCCACATGGAGACACGTGGTTGTGCACATGTGTAGCCCACATATAGGGCTACATAGTCGACACACCATGACGTGTCCAGGTCGTGTCTAGAGTGGATACGAAACGCGTGTCAGTGCGTGTTTTGTGACAGTGTGCACTCAGTACGTATCCAGTACGGGCACGATTTCTTCCTATGTCGTGCATCATATGATCCCAATTTTTGGAAGCATAGTGTCAGTGATTGCCCCAACATTTCCCCAAAATCCCACGTGTCCTCGTGTCCCGTATAAGAAGAACGAAGGGTCGGGCAACAGGACACTGCCCGCGCCTGTGCAGTGACAAGTTCGTGTCCTATGCTGATACGACACGACACAAAATGGGACTCAGTCATGGGGAAAATTAATATTCATATATAAAACAATAATTTCATTCAAACACTTTTCAAAAATAACAAACTAAATTCCTTTGAGGCAATTCCATAAACACCTAGGACTAGATGTTGATACGTGTCCGATACGGACACCAAATGGACACGATTTCTAACCAAATTTGAGGGACAGCTAGGGGACACCTAGATCTAGGCTAGGATGTAAAGAAATCAGAATAATAACACAATTTAGAGGGCTTAACTATAGTATGTCCAATGGCAAGAAAAGCTCCAAAATAGAGTGTTCCTCCTAGCTAGCTCAAATCCCCAAATTGTTCAAAAGATGAGATTTCTCTCCATAATCAGGAAATAGAGGAGTATTAGACTCCAATGCAAGAAACTAGAGTCAAAAAAGAATTAAAATAGAAAAGTTATGGATTATGGAAGCATGGCCATACCTTTTTTTTTCCAAGAGTTGTTTCAATACAAAAGAGGCAAGAACCAAAGGAAGAGAGATTATATAGGGTGGGGATCCCTATGTTGCTGGTCATAAAAGGATAAAATTAGGGTTAGGGTTACGACTAATGGGCTTGGGCCAAGTTTCAATGCTAAAGGAAATAACTCCTTAAGTCAAAAGTCCATGAACCTAACCATTTATCCCCCTATAGGAAACTTGATTCTAAATGACTTAACTTGGGTTGACTTAAGTTAGACTAGGGTCCCACCATTCTATTCATGTTACCATAGCTACAGTCAACATCTAGGTTTGTCTCTTAAGTCGCAACTAGTAAAAGTCAAAATTAACAACCATCAATCCAATATTTAATCAAATAATTTTAATAAGTCAAAATGATCAAATTATCCCTAGGCTAAAAATGATAAATAGATATCCCAATCACATGGTTAGGCTCTAGGTCAGACAGTCTCTAGGGTTTCACTAGCAGCACATCAAAATCACAAGTCATGGTTTTTAAATAGTTTTAAAATGATTAAAAATCACCAAAAATTATATTACGATTTAAATATCATAAATAAATAATGAAAATCACAAAATTTCAAAATTACCCTTATTTAGAAAACTGGGTGTTACAAGTCTACCCTCCTTAGAAAAATTTTGTTCTCGAAATTAAGATGGTAGTACTCCTTCTAGGTCAAACACCTCCACAATCATAGTCTCAAATCACACAGTTTGGCAATCATATGCGTTTGTCCAAAATTATGATACACAGAATCTTCGTCATGCTAGTGAGCAAGGCTACGATAATCACAGAGTCCTTGACTAAGTTACATACCTCTAGAATTATGGTATTTAAAATTTTTACATTGCCGCATGCTTGACAGCGAAAACCTTAAATTCTTATACCCGTAAAATACGTCCAAAATCTGACTATATGTCCTCACTATGCTACCTAACACGACTATCGAAGATTCTAGATCCCATAAATGAGTGACCTAGCCCATATGACTTATCTCAAAAGAAAATCAAACATAACACAAGAACAACAGAACAAAATTGATCAATCAACAAGGAACAGATAGAATCAAATTTTAAGATAGTTATAAGAGGCAATTGCGAAAACGGAATAAAAAGAACGGAACCTGCAGTAAGATCTCCAATGGCCTGTGCATCTTCGACTGTCCTAGCGAAAGCTCGCCCCTATTGTCTTCCTCTGGCCTGCTGCTGATGCTGTATGTACCTCTGTTGCTGAGTTGGTAAGGGCAATCCCTTCTGCTGGCCCACCGAAACCCTGGCTCCTTCTCCCTGAAATGTTCGTCCAAATAACTCAGGACACTCTCTCAGCCGATGATTGGATCCTTCGTAAAGGTAGGACAGTTTTTTCAAGGATACAATCTCCAACAAGAATTTAGATGGCAGGAATTTAGTTAAGAGTTTTTCCTAATGTGATTGAGTACCTCAAGAATAATCCTAATCCTACTACATGCTGTAGTGATACTCTAGTTCGAATACCACTACACAAACTCGACCTGTATGGGCCACCACTAAAAATGTGTCACGACCCGCACCCACTGTGTGGGTACGAGTACGTAACAGCGCCCAGCCTATGCCGCAGTGTCGACGGTAGAACATTGTTCAAGGTCATGAACATAACTAGCACAATATGAAATACTCTCCAACTGGAGGCCAAGTCACAGAAGGTACAAATCAATCACAATCTAGCGGTCGAATATAGCACGATGGAATAGATAAGAAAATCCTCAAACTGAGGCACAAACAGAAGTGAAATAAATCAAAGTTAACAAACACAAGTCTCAACATCTCCATAATAATACAACTATGAAATCAAGGACAACAACTATCATGAAAAGAAAGTACAGTCTAATCTATCTATACTATGCATGGGTATCATCCTCAGCAGTTGCCTGAACCTCCCAAGGGTCCAGGTCGTGAGGGTCATCTAGGCAAGCTCCATAGTAAGGGGTACAGGGTTCCTCATCATCCTTTGTAAAATTTTCAACAGGTCCAGTCAGGACGGGAGCAAGCACAATACATCTCACGCAGATCATAATAGGTTAAAAAAATATAAACATGCAAGAGAGTACGATACATAAAAACTGAAAGAATGTACATGATGTAAAAGAAAGAACTATAATGGAAATATCTACAATAAGTAGAGAACTATCAGTGACTAGTGATGTATAGTACAAAGTCAACATGTGAACAGCTAGATTTGCACATAAATATACTAAAGAGGCTCACATGGTTATACTACTTTGGAATTGTTCACATGACTATTTATACTCTCTCATACCCTAATCAATACACAAGGATCCAGCAAGTTATGTTACGCACATGATTTTCACATGAAAGCCCATAGATGGGTGTACATGAAGTATACATGAGGGCTCAGAACTACGTGCACATGAATTCCACATGAAGGCCCATGAAGGGGTACACATGAAGTATATGTTACACATAAAGTACATGAGAAACATACACATGAGGGCACATGAGAGTACACGAGCGTACATGAACGTACATGAAGCACGTGAGAAACATGAATAACATAAGAGCGAGGAATACATGATGTACATGAAATACATGACATGAAGTATCCGATGCTCTCGAGGGGGATAACATCTCAATGTAGGGATCCATATAGCATCAATCCGTGATAATATCGTGACAGCATCAAATAAGGTAATCTAGAGTAGGAATATAATCCTAAGCAAGTTATGAAATGATCAGAGAATGTACTCGCATGCGATGTGAATATCTGTGAGAATATACTGTTCGAGATGAGGTATCTGACTCCTATTCAGAGCAACACAAGTCAAGATGTATACAGGGGATGATAAATGAAATGTATAATGCATCTGCATGCTGTCTAGGTCAAACTTGACTAAAGTCAACACTTGGTCAACTTTAGTCAACCACACTAGTCAAACTAGGTCAACTAGGTCAAGTCCTAGCCCAAACAAGTCTAACAAGTCTCACTAAGCCTAACCAAGCCTAGACTAGCAATCGAATACAAGCACAAGCCAAACCAATCTAAGCTAATCATACACAATATATATATATATATATATATATATATATATATATATATATATATAGGGATAAGGGGTGAGTAAACATGTAGGTAAGTGCCAAGTGCAATATACATCAATGTGAACTTGTGTCATAGTGATATTGTCAACATAGTGTAAGGGGGTACATGAGGTAATATAGAATTTGTGTTAACATAGAACATTGCATCTCATTAACTTGTATATTGCATACATTCCATCTATTATTGCATTACATTCATGCTTGCATTTATTAGTCTTACACACAAACTTGCATGTTTTCAATTATTTATTTCATAGATGCTTACATATATATATTTACATACTACATTATTCATGCATACCTTTGTAGAAGCATGGAAAAATATAAATAAATTCTTATGCGGCCCGAAAATTAGCCCTATACGGCTCATAGCTGAAGGAGCCTTCATGCGGCTTAAAAAGACCCGAGAGCTTCATGCGGCTCAAAAAGACCTGAGAGCTTCGTACGGCTCAGAAAGACGAATGAGAAGCCACGTGGCCTCATGCAAGCCTTTACAGCTGGCCATAAATACTCTGAGCAGCTGGCTCATTAATTACCCTGACACAGGAAGACGGCAGCTCTGACAACGAAGGATTGACAGCTCTGACATAAAGGTAAAATGATGGCTCTGTCATAATAGCGTGCTCCTAGAAAGACGAGATAAAATCTTTATAGCTGGCACGATCCACCCATTTCCAAAGCTCTTTATGCGGCTCAGTTGTAAGGACTTCCATGCGGCTCAGATTAAAGGACTTCCACGCGGCTCAGTTGTAAGGACTTCCACGCGGCTCAGTTGTGAGGACTTCCATGCGGCTCAGATTAAAGGACTTCTATGCGGCTCAGTTGTAAGGACTTCCATGCGGCTCAGTGGTAAGGACTTCCATGCAGCTCAGATTAAAGGACTTCCGTGCGGCATAGTTGTAAGGACTTCCATGCGGCTCAGTTGTAAGGACCTCCATGCGGCTCAGTTGTAAGGACTAACATGCGGCTCAGATTAAAGGAATTTTATGCGGTTCAGATGGGGGACAACCTTTATGCGGCTCTGATATGAGGCCATCCTCATGCGGCTCGGTTGTAAGGTCATCCTTATATGGTTCAATTAAAGGCCACACTCATGCGGCTCAACTATGATAGTCCTCCATGCGGCTCATAGCAGTTGGGACATGTGGCAGGAGTTGATCAAATCCCAACAATTCAGATTAATGGTAATTGACATAACAGACAGTTGGGACACGTGGCAGAAGATTGACCTAGACTTATCCCCTCGAATTTGATGCTATCAACAAATTATAACAATACAGATTTGTTACAATCAATATTAATTGTCCAGATCAATTTCCAACAAACCATGCAGATTTGGTGCAATCAAAATTAACTGTCCAGATTTGTTACAATCAACATTAATAGCCCAGATTGATTTCTAACAAACAGGATCAAGACAAATCTTAACGAATCCTTAACCAGCCGCTTTTTAAGGAGCAATTATTGTACACCCTACTTATCACAAAACCCTATAAATAGCAAGGTGTCATTCCCTTGCAAAAAGGTATGGACACAGAGAGCGGCGGAGATAGAGAGAAGTATAGAGCAAAGAGCACCCAGCAGGAGCATTTCTTCACCAGGGCAGAAGCTACGTCCGATCGTCCAAGGAGTAAGGCAGAGTTGCTGTCACTCTTCCGAGCCTCTACCGTCACCCACCAGAATCAAAAATAAGCAATTTTACTTTAGATTGCTTTTCCTAGGTTTTATTCCTAGGCTCTCTTTTGTGCAAGCGAGTTTGTATTGTAAAGTAAAAGTCCAGTCCTCCCATAAAACTGTTCTGTTCTTTTATAATCAATGGCAAACACGATGGCGACTCTGGTGGGGACTAACTTCTCCAGGCTGAGAAGTTGGTGACGCAATCGGACGCAGCCAAACTTGGCTCCACACAACAGATGCTGGTCGTCTGCTTCGACTAACAGGCGTTTAAAGAAATGCTCTCCGACGGGAGCGCTGGCCCAGTCCAGAAGCGGGCCCGCACGAAGAAGGTCCACAGGGAGTGGAGGCCCAAATTATTTGCTCCTCCCGAAGCTCTGGACGAAGTATTCTCTGCTGCCCAGGATGGCGGAGATTCGAATGCGACCCCACTTCAGACCACAGAGAACCCTACTGTCCCCAAGTCTGGCAGAGGAAAGCACTACGATGCTGGACTTGCAGAAACAAGGGGGAACTCTGTGCGAAAGCCGCATAAGGGCGCCAACCGCATGAATACTCATGCGGCCACAAAGGCTAACCGCATGGAGAAGACTCATGCGGCCACAAAGGCCAGCCGCATGGAGAAGACTCATGCGGCTAATACTTCCAGCCGCATGAAGAAGGCTCATGCGGCCATAACTGCCAGCCGCATGAAAGAGGCTTATGCGGCCACAACTGACAGCCTCATGAATATAGCCTATGCGACCACCAATTCCAGTCGTAAATCATCTGCTCTAGGCGGCTCGGGTTCAGTCTTTGAACGTCTCTCATGCGGTCCCAACTCCAGATGCTCCCAAGAAAATATGCCAGACTCTGTGCGGCACCATTTGGACTCTTCCTACTATGCACCCTCGGGTACTAGAGCGAAGAAGTCTAGAACAGTGCGGGCTTGGCGAGCTCAGTCAGCTGTCCCAACCTCTGACCATCCGAGCGCTCCGCTTACTGTTATGCGGGCCTCCGATGGAAAGTTGTACAGAACCACTTGAGTCCAGCCCCCGACGGCAAACGGACAGAGTAGTTCCCAAGAGTCTCCCAACAATCAGGAAGCAAACATGGTGCCAGCACACTCGGATGCTCGGGATTCCCGAAATGACAAAACGGGGGTAAAGGTTGCTCGAGACGCTCCTGACTTGCGTGACGTAATCCTTCACAAGCGCAAGGAAAGAGAAGAAGTCTCGGTGTGCAGAGAACCCTTCTATGGACATCACTGCACCCAAGTCATTGTCAACTACTGCTGTAACAACACGGCAGTACAAGAAGATCGGCGATCCGTCTTCCAACGACTGCAACAACCAAGCTCAGAGGACGAGGCGCTTCTTGTCGCCTCCTGCAATTCTGCTCAGAAAATCCCTGGCGGCGGGAGAGGGAAGAAAAACAAATGTATCCGGTCCGAAAATCTCAACCAGCGTAACCAAGAAACTCTCTTCTAAGCGGTTGTCCACGACCGTTACAGGAGGAATTTACGAAGGTACCCACTTGAAGACAAAATCTGCCACACTTAGAAATTCATTGTCCACATCTCTGGGAGGCACTGGAGCCGAGGGTAGCACTCCTCCGAACGTCCACGACAATCCGGTGTTCCAAGAAGATAATCTAGAGAAAACAGTTCCCCCAACAGATACAGCAGGTTCCGACGTCCCCGAGGACGTCCACAACTCTCAAGACGAGGCAAGCTCTGAAGTTCAAACCGGAGGAAAATATTTCCACATACCCGGACGACTTCTCTGTACAAGGGTATGATTCGGAGGGCACGTCGTCCACCGTTTCTTCTATTTTTTCTCATGTGAGGACGGCGTTCATGACAAACAACGACCAAGACGGGCCCTGTGATCGCCAATGAATCGACACTCTAGAGGCCATACTGCATACCTTGGTCAAGTCCGTGGACGAGATCAAAGCGGCCCTTCCAACTCTGCAAGAAAGGACACCTGGCCAAACAAATTTGGGTCCCACAGTCAATGTAGACTCAAACTCAGCTGCACCAAACTTGGGTGATAATCCTCCTGGAATATCGGCTTCTACCGCTGCAGACGAGGCCAGGAAGGCAAGAAGAGAGGTCCAGGAGCTCCGGGCCATGTTTCACGCTCGAGAAACCTCCTAGGACCTCAGAATACGACAACCTTATCCTGCTGCATAGAGAGCTGTACCCTTCCCACCAAGATATAAGCCATTCAACATCAATCCCTATGATGGCACGACCTCTGCAAGTCGGTACATCACTTACTTCGAGGTCACAACCGACCATCTGCCCTATGACGATGCCATCCTTACACGATTATTCATCGGGGCATTGGAAGGGGTCGCCTTCGACTGGTACCGCAACTTGCCGGACAACTGCATCCATTCCTTCGCTGACTTCAAATATATGTTCCTAGAGAGGTTCTACGAAGTAGGATAAGACGTGACGATGTCCACCCTCATGGATGTTGTTCAAGGAGAAAATGAGCTAACAAGGAATTATATTGAGCGGTTTTGCCAAACCGCGATGAAGTTGCCTTCCGATAACCTTGATTCCTCCTTAATTAAAATTTGCCAAAAGAGGCTGCTCCCCACAATCAGCCTCTGGATGGGCGAAAGTCAGTTTAAGGATTGGAAGACGTTCATCATCAGTGCCACTGGTACAGAAAACAAGTTGAAGAAAGCTCTCCAACTGGGATTGCATATCTCGGAGGGAGAGGACAAGGGTAAACGCCCTAATGCCAACAACAACGGCAGTAATTCCTCCAACAACTGAGATAACAAGGGTAAGCAGGCTATGGTGGCCGACACAGCCCAGAAGCCTGAACCAAAGCCGACAGAAAAGCAGTAGCCTCAGATGACCTACTCCTTCGAGGACAGCCATGTCAAGCCCATCTTGGACATGCTCATACAAGGGGGTAGAATTCAGCTCCCCCCACCAAGACGGGAATCTCGACCGACAGAAATGGAGAGCCCTAAGTACTGTCACTACCATTGCTACGTCTACCATACTATGCAAGACTGCTTCTAACTGAAGCGATACATCCAGCATCTCATCGATTCTAAGGCCCTCGCTATTGATTTTGAAGAGGTGACCGTGGCAGCCAACATGGTGTCAATACAGTTCGGCAGCTTCCCTCCGACAAAGACTCAAGATGGCGTAGTGCCCATCCCTCGGGCAACAATGGAGGTTGCTAATCTTTCAACTTTCAGAGACCAGGCTGCTGGTCTAGTGCCCCTTACCACATCACGAAGGGAGGTCATGTGGGTCCATCCGGACCTGGTACCTGAAGTGACTCAGTCTGCACCACCCTCCACCAGCAAGAAGAAGAGTGGGAAAGTCAAATCCTGTCGCACAATCTCGACAGAGGTCGAAGAAGCCACAGCTGTCGTCACCCGATCGGGTGCACAATCCCAACCTACACCGAGTAACTCGGCTAAAGATCATCAGCCGGCTACTGCTGATGCTCCAGGACCTTCTCAGCCTCCGACGACCGACAAGCCTAGGCTGAAGAAAACTCGCTTTGACAAACCACTCCAAAAGAGGCGCCTCATGGGCTGGAGAGGCCCTACAACTTTGACATCTTGGCACAATTGGCCAACACATCGGCCAAATTATCGCTATACGAGCTCTTGAGGCTCTCCAAAGATGTTTGTATTGTACTGAGCGAGGCACTCCAGAATGTCGATGTATATCTGGCTCAGTCCAATCTTACCGAGGAGAGCTCGCCTGCAGATCTCCAGGATAGCGCTTGCACAGGTGCAATGCCCAACATTGTCTTCACTCCGCAGGATATGCTTATCAAGACCAACCTGCACGATCGCCCTTTGTATTATACTGGATACATTGGCGACATCAAGGTGGATCGGATGCATATTGATCCCGGTTCTTCCATAAGCATCATCCCGAAGAGCCTGCTGCACCATCTGCGCATCCTCATGCATCGTCTGACGTCGACAAGTACTGCCATTAGCGGTTTTAATTCAGGCAGGAGATATCCGATCGGGAAGATTCGACTGAAGTGCCAAATCGGCGACCTTCAGTCAGAAGTGACCTATTATGTCATCGATGCGGACACTTTCTACAATATTCTCCTGGAGCGTCCTTGGATACACGATTACATGATCGTGCCTTCCACACTGCACCAGCGCTTCAAGTACATCGACAAGCACAGCTTCGTGAGGACAGAATTTGCCGACATCGATCCCTTTAAAGGGGTCGAATCCTACTACTCAGACTCATGCTTGTACGAGAAGTCGAAAAGGCACCTTATCGAAGGAGATACTCAAGCGCAAAATGAGGCGGTGACTAGATCGGAAGAACCTCTGACGATCCACCTCCAAGCCCGAAAACCTGGCAGAACTGTACCCCTTACAACCACTCTGCGTAAGGATGCAATCAGCCTCTCTGTACAGGAAGGGCAGATGATAATCCGACTACCAAGGTCTGGCCAAGTGCCAAGATCCACGATAGACCCACTGACAATCAGGCTGCCTAGATATAGCCAGCAACAAACAGAGAAACTCAATCCCTCTGTCAAGCCGATGACGATTCGTCTTTCCAATATGAATCGGCAGCCGAGCGCTAAGCCGGGGACTGATGTCCATCCAACAATTTCCAGCCCAGCACCGAGCACCAAACTGGGGGTCGCTAGTACACCAATGACTCTACGTTCTACTCTACCAGTGGAGCCCATGATGATTATGCTGCCCAAGTCATCCACTCAGTCTTCATTAACACAGGGGGTGGCCGAAGAAGAGTCAGCGTTGGCCAAGTATGTGGCTTCTCACACTGATGTTCCATCCGCAGATGATGTAATTCCACTGGAAAAGATACCTTACTTCGTCAACAAAGGGCTATCTTTGAACTACCTCGAGCTTAATAAGCTTTGTACAATGTATGCCATGGAACACGGTATAGGTACCACCTACACACACAGGTGACAAATGTTTACACCGCAAACCAACTTACTCCCGGGAAAGATGCCTGCTTCATAGTCGAGGGAGAGGATCATCCAATCATCTTCGGCCGGAAGAATGATCCACAACCCGTCAGGATAGATGAAGTCAATCTGGAACCCGACACTAGAAGACTGCCCCTTTATCTATATAGCTCTCGATCCAAGTACCTCATACAAAAATAGGGGTATGATATGGAGGCTACACCAGGTCTGAACTATGGCACCGGCCGACGATCACCTTTACAATTGCCAGTCCCGGCTGGAAAGCCACGGGATTACTACAGCAAGACCAAACATGGTCTAGGCTATATTACTCCTGTGACAACCCCCGAGAGTTCAGATGAAGAATGCGAATGGCACTCGCATTCGTTCGGTTCACCCACTTCTGATTCGGATGTTAGCATTGGGGACATGCTCAGACAGACCTGGACTGTCAATATGGCATTTGCCGATGCCTACGAAGAAGATAAAGACATCCCTAAACTTCTTGAGTTAGAACCGTGGGCCCAACAGCTAGACGCGCAATGGGAGAAGCGGTTCGAACAAAGAGAGCCTCCCACCAAAGATGAGGTCATGTAAGTTGATCTCGGCGATGAGTCCTCTCCAAAACCAATCTTCGTTAGCAAAAGTCTGACAGACAAAGAGCAAGAATCGCTACTGCAACTCGTCAGAGAATATATCGACGTGTTCGCCTGGAGCTATAAAGACATGCCAGGACTAAACCCCGAGGTTGCACTTCACAAACTCAACATTCGTTCAGACACAAAGCCGGTCAAGAAGCAGCAACGACGGTTCTGCCCGGACATCATGAACTCTATCGAGGCCGAGGTCAATAAACTGAAAGCTAGCGGCTTCATTCGCGAGGAAGAACATCCATACTGGGTAGCCAACATAGTACCAGTCCTCAAAAAGAATGGGAAGATCCGAATCTACATTGACTTCCGGAATCTGAACGAGGCGTGTCCTAAAGATGAGTTTCCCCTCCCTATTACAGATATAATGATTGACAACACCTGCGGCTTCGAGCACATGTCATTCATGGATGGCTTCTCATGGTACAATTAAATCAAGATGTTCCCTGACGACAAAAAGCATACATCATTCCGAATACCGATTGGCACATACGGCTACACAGTCATGCCTTTTAGTTTAAAGAATGCTGGTGCCACCTATCAAAAAGGCATGAGTATCATCTTCAAAGATCACTTACGCAAGACGGTAGAGTGTTATGTCGACGACATCGTCATCAAGAGCCGCTCGAAAGAAGATCATCTGTATGATCTGAAGACAGTGTTCGACCTGATGCGAGCACACAATTTGAAGATGAATCCCACGAAATCCTTCTTGGGCGTATCCAGCGGGAAGTTCTTGGGTTTTATCGTTACCTCCCAGGATATCCATGTCGACCCTAAGAAGACGAATGCAATCTTGGAGATGGGTCCCCCAAGAAATCTCCGTGAACTCAGAGGCCTTCAAGGAAGGCTAGCTTATATCAGAAGGTTTATCTCTATCCTCTCCGGACGATGTCAGCCCTTCACGCACCTCATGAAGAAAGGCGTCTCCTTCGTATGGGATGAAGAGTGCCAGCGCACCTTCGACAACATCAAAGAATACCTGTCAAACCCTCCAGTCCTGGTGGCCCCGGTTGCTGGAAAGCCATTCCTGCTCTATGTACGAGCTATGGAGCATTCTCTCGGTGCTCTACTAGCACAAAACAATGATGCTGGCCATGAACAAGCCATCTACTACCTCAGCCGAATGATGATAGGGCCTGAGCATCGATACACCGCCGTGGAAAAGGAGTGCCTCGCTCTAGTGTTCGCCATTCAGAAGACGTAACATTACGTCATGGGACAAACCATCCATGTCGTATTAAGAGTTAACCCCCTCAGGGTCCTCATGACCAAACCAGGTTCACTCAGCTCTCGCCTCGCTACCTGGGCGATATTACTGTCTCTCTTCCACATGATCTTCGTCCCGCAGAAGGCTGTTAAAGGTCAAGCTCTGGCAGACTTCTTAGCAGCTCATCCAGGTTCGGAGTCAACCAGAGTAGATAAAGAGATTCTAGATGAGGTCGTAAATTCAAATATGGCCTCTCATGATGTCATATGGCGAATATTCTTCGACGGCGCTTCCAGAACCGGGCCTAAGGGTAACATCGTCGCTGGAGTCGGAGTAGTGCTGATTTCTTCCTCCGAACTGGTGATCAGTCGGGCTTACTCCTTCACGGAGCCCTATTCAAACAACATGGCCGAATACAACGCTTTGGTCATTGGCCTCAGACTTGCAAAGGAGCTAGGGGTAGAGTATCTTGAAGCATACAGCGATTTGCAGTTAATCGTCAATCAGATTCGGGGTTTATACGAAGTTTGCCATGAAGATATGATTCCATATCACCAAATAGCGATCAACATTATTTCTTCATTTGGAGGGTTCTTCATAGAACACGTTCCCAGGCTCCAGAACATTAAAGCCGATACCCTAGCAGGCCTTGCCGCTTCCTTAGCGGTTTTGAATCATGCTCACCACTTGGTTGAAGTAATAGGCCGTAAATTGGTCTGTCCCAAGAACAATGTTCAATGTGTTGAGAGTTACTCCGCTCTGACAGTCGACGAAGCACCAGACTGGAGACAGCCATTTATTGACTTCGTAGTCTACGACATCTTGTCGGAGAATCCAAAAGAAGCCACTTCCATCAGAAGGCGTTCCCTCAGATTCTTCTACGATACAGAAACGAAAATGCTGTATCGACGAACATACGATAGATTACTGCTTCGGTGTCTGTCAAATACAGAAGCCAAAGAAGCTGTACGATAAGCTCATGACGGCGTCTGCGGGGCCCATCAGCCTGGCCCGAAATTGCAAGACCGCCTTCGCCGAATGGGCTATTACTGGCCCACGATGGTTGCAGATGCGATAGACTATACAAAAAAGTACAAAGCCTGTCAAGTCTACGCAGATTTCATCCACCAGCCATCCGAGTTTCTACATCAGACGGTGGCATCCTGGCCATTCGAAGCATGGGAAATGGACATCATTGGTCCGATCACTCCGCCTTCGTCCCGAGGACATCGCTTCGTACTCGTAATCATAGATTACTTCACTAAATGGGAGGAGGCTATTCCGCTGGCAGAAGTGAAGACTTCAAACATGATCAGCTTCCTCAAGCATCACATCATCTATCGCTTTGGACTGCCACGGTGGATCATCTACGACAATGGTCCGCAGTTCGTAAGCCACACCTTCTATCGGTTTTGCGACAAACATCGAATCCAGAATGTTGCCTCAATACCATACAATCCGGCGGCAAATGGGTTGGCAGAAGCATTCAACAAAACTACAATCAAGCTGCTCAAGAAGGTCGTATCTTCCAACAAATACGACTATAATGAAAAGCTTGGCGAATGCTTATGGGCGTACCGTACTATAGTCCGGACGGCCATCGGGAATACACCATTCTCTCTGGTGTATGGGAGTAAGGCAGTTCTCCCACTGGAGAGCCAAATCCCCTCGCTCTGTGTCGCCCTCACCTATCGATTGACGACGGATGATAATTACCGTCGCCGGCTACAAGAGTTAGAGGCCTTAGATGAGAAGCGCCTGTTATCTCAACAACGAATCGATCTGTACCAAGCACGTATCTCGGGTGCTTTTAACAAGAAGGTTAAAATCAGAACATTCCAAGTAGGCGATCTCGTTCTGGCAGTTCAGAGGCCGATGGTTATGACTCACAAAACTGCCGATAAATTCCAGCTAAAGTCGGAAGGCCCATTTATCATCGAGGCTGTATTCACCAATGGTGCTTACCGTCTCGTAAAACAAAATGAAGACTTGCTCATGTTGCACATCAACGGCAAGTTCCTGAAGAAGTATTATGTCTAAAACGATATCCTCCAAATCTTCCAGATTATTGAGTTATGTACCCTCTGGTACCGCTGAACTCACACTCTGACTCCAATTTTCCCAGATTGTTGAGTTATGTGCCCTTAGGTACCGCTGAACTCACACTCTGTTCACTCCAAATGAATCTATATCGTATCTTCTGGGTAGTAAGTCATGTATGATCATTCCTCTGAACTTCCTTCCTAAAAGAGCATCTTTCTCATGATCTATTATCCGCACTTTCAGTGCATAAAAAGGGTAACAAATCCACAAATTTTCTGAAAAAACCACGTCGATGTTACCTCTGAGTTGTTTCACTTCCATCAAAAATAAACCGCCCCTCACGTAGAACTTCCACGTCCACATTACCTCTGATTCGTTCTATGTATCCTTCATGGAGTCCACTCCTGCCACGTCCTCATTACCTCTGAGTAGGAAGGCTCCATTGAAGAAACCCTCATATTTACCACATCCTCATTACCTTTGAGTAAATATGCTAGTTTTCTCTCGACCTATTATCCGTACACAAGACCGGAGTACGCCAAGGATAATAGGCTCACAAATGTCCTCTGTTGACCACAAATGTCCTCTGTTGACCACAAATGTCCTCTGCTGATACAGATGCTGTACTAAGTTTTCTACTACATGTGCCTCATTTTTTATCATGCCTTAGGAGCCCAGTTGCTCCATGGCATTCTTTCTCCCGATACCAGGAACTCCCATGGCCATCTTACTGTGGAATTGTTCAAAGTATCCCTATCAAACTTATTATCCGTACCTAAAACCAAGGTACGCCAAGGGTAATAGGTCCACAAATAGTCCCCCAATGGGGCAAATGTCATAAACATCACAAAACGTAACAAGCAATACAAATAAAGGGTAAAATAAAATATACTCTTTTATTTGAAAATCAAAGGTTCTACATGTTCTGGGACTGCGTCCCTCAAAAAAATAAAAGAATATAAATAAAGAAAAGAACGACTATGTTTCGGCGACACATAACTCCCTGAGACGGTCCCTCAGCAAGGCAGTCGACCGCTCAAACCGCTGCTTGGCCCGGCGCTCGGCCACCTGAGTCAGCCGCTCCGTATCCTCCAGATGCAAGTGAGCCCGCCAGCCCTCTTCAAGCCTCTCCAGAGCACGCTCCAGGCCAGCAGAAGCTCGAGTGACCTTGTCGGCATCCTGAACAACCAGCTCCTTATCCGCGCGGGAGGCCTCGAGGTCAGATTCCAAGAAAGTCAGTTTCCTCTGAAGTTCGAGGATCTGTTCTCTCGTATCAATTACCCCACGGGAGGCGGCCGCTTCCCAAACCATGCAGTCCTCTCCCCTGCGGCTCAACAGATCATACTGTAGAGACAGGCGGTGGAGGTCCCCCATTATAATCTGTTTGGCCGTATTTCGAGCAACCCTTACCTTCTCCATGGCGGTTATGAGGAAGGCGCGCACTTGATCTATTGTCGCAGACAGATCAACTTGCCGCAGCACTTGAAACTGGGCCACAAGCTGATCGGCCTCTAGCCATTTAGGCTCCAGGAGCTCGACTATTCCTGCCCCGCCTGGGAGGGTTCTAAGGATTTCAATCTGGCCCCGGGCGCATTGACGGGCTAAGGCAAAAGAGGTCCCCCTCTCCTCCGCAGCCTTAATTCCTCGCCTCAGATGGCGGTAAAAACTCTCAACCACATCCTTTGACGCTTCATCCAGGACTTTCGTAGAAGACGGCATCAAAGGAAGGGTAGCTGGCAGGGATGAAGAAGATGCACCGGAATTTGCTGCCCCCGCCACAAGGAAAACAAGTTCCGAGCGAAAGGACGCTTGAATAGCGGCCAACTACTCCTCTGCAGCCCGAAGGGTCTGGAGACTCGGCTGGGCGGAAAGGTCAACCCCCGGAGCCACATGAATAGAGGAGAGGGCGGGGATCATTTCTTTCCGTCTCGGCCGTTCCGCCGTCTGCTCTCCCGAACTCAATTTCGCGGGAGGTCCCTCAATATAAGTTAGAGGAGGCACGCTTTCTTCCACCAGATTCTCTCTGGCCAGCTTTTCCTCAATAGTGTCCGTTGTTGGCAGTGGAGGAGCAGGACCTGTATGTCCGGAGCAACTATAAATCAACTTAACCCGAAGGATATGATGATAGAGCGAATGAATCTCCTCGCTGGTCAAAATTTGACTTAGCTTACCAGGGAAGAGTTGCTGGGACTGAGGTTCGCTCTCAGCCACCGTAACCTCTTCACCAGCAACATCCGACCCAAAGGTAGCTGGTTCGTCTGCCCCAGCCACCCCGGAAGGAGATACAACTGGATCAGCGTCACCCAGCTGAAGTTCAGCAGCCTCGGGGATGGGTTCAGCAGATTCAACGTCACCCTGGGTTGAGACCTCGACAATATATTGAGCCTCAGCCATCACCGGAAGAACCCCAGCAGAAATAAACTCGGCACACATGTTACTAAACAAAGTGGTCAAGGCCGGGTCGACTTCAGAGTGAAGGGCCAGTTCTCGAGGGTCCGATTCTTCTGATGCCTGCAAAGAAAAGAAAATGATTAGGTTATATTCAAAAGAAGAGCTAAAGAAGAAGATAGTTGTAATTCAATTCACCTCTAAAATGGCATCATCTTCGCCTCTCTCCTTGATGAGCAGCCTGCGAGGTTTAGATGCAGTCCGTTTCACGGAGTAAGTTCTGCCGCCAACGGTAGGCTCAGTCCTACTTCGCTTGCACGAAGGACCAGGAACGACCGGCGGCTGATCTGCCACCACCTCATCAGCAGGAGGAAGAGAGTTGTCAGGGTCGTGCTCGTCATCCTCTTCGTCCGCATCGACAGACTCTGAGTTCGACAAAGCAACTGTGTTCCCCCGCTTTTTCCTCGTCTTGGACCCCTGGGGCTTCTCTGCCAAGCCAGTACCAACAATTAAGCTGGTACTCGGGTCAAATCCAACAGGAGGCTTGTTCGTCGCGACATGGTATAGAGCCGCCAAATACAAAATCTCTCCTGGTGCCTCAGCATTAGGAACTGAGAAGCTCGTACGGGTGTGAACCGTATCATAATAATGCCAGGCCCTGATACCGTCAAGCACGCTACCTTCAAAACCCAGGCAAGGGCTGGGAATGTCCAAGAGTAGCTGACTATACCCGAACTGTCGGAAGAACCTACTGGGCAAGTAAGGCTCCAGGTAGACAGTATTGCGGTTGCGGTATACTAGGTGCGCAGGACGGATGTTACGCAACCAAAGGAGCATCTTCTCAGGCAAGAGGTGAGGAGGCCCGGTACCATCAATATGTACGCCCTTCACTTCTTTATCGGTAAAACGAGGAACATACACAAAAAAGTTGTATTCATCCACTCTCGCCAGCATCCTCCGACAGGCCGACATAGTGTTGCACTCCCAGGGCTGATGGTAATATGGGAAGATGAAAGCATTATCAGCCGTAACGCCATCTTCGGCGCCAGGCCTCATCAAAGACCGGTAGTGCATCAAAAACAACCCCATCAGATAATGATAGGGCAGTTCAATGCGTTCAAAGTTCTTCACCGTGTCACGGGCGATGACCTTGGACGAGAAGGCACGGAGGCACCGGTGTATGCTGCACACCATGGCCGAAAAAAAAGCTAGTCTAGCCCCGAAGACCAGCTTCACGACAGGGAGGATAAAGTTACGGCTGATCCTCTCAATAGAACCAGCCCCACCCGAGACCACTTAATTCCGTAGCTACACCATCAGGAACCCTACAAGCAGTGCTTTCTCTGACAGCTGCTGAGTACCCTGATAAAAATAACTGAAGGAGTCAGTTTTACTTCCAAATCTGTCGCCCGTGGCCCTCGACCTCTTGGCACTCAACATCAGAGCCTGTACTTCCTTCTGGGTGTGAGGATTTCGAGGAGAAACCCGGCCTGAGGCGCCTAACATAAAAAGGTGTGTGAGACACGACCGGGTGTGAGGAAGGTTCCCTTCCGAGCTACCATCCTTCTTGATAGACATCTGGTGGCAGGTGCTGTGATGACATAATAGTTCCCGATATACGGCAACAAAGCCCGGGAACCGCCGATCCAAGTCCTCGAACTCTTCGTTCGTCTGGGTATACACTTCAAAAACTTCTTCCTCCAGGGAAGCTTTGAAACTGCATGCATCTTATGGAGAGCGAGTCCTATCTCCCCTCCATGCGTGAAGAAGGTTCCCGTCCGCCGGTTGTATATCTCCAAGAGAGCCATAAACAGCATCTTATTCATGGGCATACTGTGACAGGTGCCCCGAATGGCGTGATAGAGGCCGATCTCACGAAGGAGAGTCTCATACTTCTGTAGAATCCACGTGGTCAAATTAGCCCACGAGGGGATGGGGTTTATCCAGTTCAACAATGCCAATCGGCCGACTGGGTAGGACCACTTCTTAGCAAGTTGGTTCAGGAAAGTGTCGACTTGAGAGAACTTAAAATTGGGACCCTGCATATTGGAGAAGGTCCTCGGGGCCAACCGCATCACGTAGAAACTGACCGATACCCTGCCTGCATATACTGACCCCAAGTTTCTGTTATAATGGATGTTACCCACAAACATCCCCGACTGGCTCGGAGTTAAGGAGTCCACCATCTTTCTGTCCATCGGTGGCATGTTAAACTACGACAACGGAAAATGATGCTCCATCTGAGGAATATTGTCACCCCCAGTTTTCAGAAACAGGAATATTTTTGTCATTTTACATTTTTGAATATTTTTAAAATTTATTTTATTATTTATGATATTATTTTGGGGTTGAAATTTATTTTATTATTTATGATATTGTTTTGGGGTTATTTGAGTCGGGTTCGAATTTCAACTCAATCCGACTTGAAACGGGGACCTGGGGGTAGTTTGACTCTAGTGGGACCCACACACTAGTTAGGCATGACCCACATGATATTAATTTTAGTCCACATGATAGAAATATTTTAGTTAGAGGTTAGAATAATTATTATGGATAAGGTTAGTGTGATTAGAGACTTTAGAATGACTAATTTAGCCCCAACCAATTAGCACTTTCCTAATACTCATAGAATAGGTTAGTGGGGGCATTTTGGACCTTACCATAATAGGACAAATAGTCCCATATGGCCAGCCACTTTGGGAGAGGATAGGCTCAAGTTTATTTCATTATTCTCATCCACACTCTCTCTCTCTTGTTCTTCCCCAAATTTCTAGAGAGCAATCCCTAGCAATTTCTCCACCAAATCCTTCCATTTTGCTACCAAATCTTCTTCTTTCCTTCTCCATTCTAGCCAAGGAGGAAGCTACCCAAGTTTGGGAGGATTTGGAGCTCGTTCGTGTCCTTTTGGAATCTCTACGTGTCGGTGTCGCTCCGAGAAGGCTTTTCTTCGATTCGATCTACCGGGAGGTATAAATCCCTTCTCCTTTTTATTTCCTCATGCATATAGGTCTATTTTGAACCCATAGGAATGTCTCCCATGGTTGTATCTCCATTTGTGTCCATTTCGTGTCCATTTGGAGGTCATAGGAGTGTCCTTTGTATTGTGGTTGTGTCCATGTGGGAAAACCCCAAATTTGGACACACTATGTGTTGTTGTTATGTATGAATGAATTATTACATGTTTAATCTCATATTTTTGTATTGGAGATGTGTTCTATAGTGTCTCATATATATATTAGTATAGAGAGTGAGTTCTTGATATATTATGTTATATACTTGTGTTCTTTTGTCTCAAACTACCCAAATCCATCATGATTTTTATCCACGTTTTTAATTTCAGCCCTAACTTAGAAATGTCATAACTTCTAGCTCAAAGCTCGGTTTAATCTCCTATTTTTTTAAAAGAAGCGTATTGAAGTTAGATTTCCAAAAACATATATTAGTAGGCCTAATTCTTTCTGTAACTTTCTAGAAAATTATTTGAGTGCCAGCTGTACGAAAGATAAACGCGTTCTCGGTGTTTTTGCGATTCCGGGAGTTTCCGGAAACGAAAACGCGATCCGTTTGAAGTTTCGGAAAGCTAACACATAGATCTATAACATACTTTAATCCTAGATTTTAATTTATGCTGAGATGGTACAGTATTTATTATTAGTAGGAGTTACTATTCGCATATATATTTTGTGCACCCTTGTGTGTAATATAATGTTCTATTTGATTTTAACCCATGTTAATATATATACATTATGTAATTAAATGGAGAATGCAAGCATGAGTAAAATTTTAAATAAATGATGTATGAGGTGTAAGTATCCTATCTAATATAGGCATGTATAAGTATGGCTTGTAATGAATATGTAGGTTCCATAGTATGTAATGTATGGTGCATATAGTAGTGCAAGAGAATAAATGAATGATAAATGAATGCAAGCATGAATGTAATGTAATAATAGATGTTATGTATGCAATATATAAGTTAATGAGATGTAATATTCTATGTTAACACAAATCCTATATTACCTCATATACCCCTTACACTATGTAGACACTATCACACTTGATACTTCGTTCACTTACACTTTGACACTCTTTGATATGTATACACTATGTATGCACATTTAACCCTCACTTGCCCCTTTTCCATGTTCACATACACACATATAGCATCTTAAATAAGTATTTATGAATACAGTTAACTTAGCTATGTATGTATATTATATATATGTTAGCATATTGTGTTGTAATATATAAGTTTATATAACCATTTGAAATGCCATGATTATAGACCTAATGTTGAATACCAATATATGCATGTGTATATATGTGTAGACATATATAGTTTAAAGTAATAGATTACCTAGTGTATATCCAATGTGAATTCTTGCCTATTTGAGTATTGAATAATTGTATGATATATAGAGTCGGGTGTATGTTGGCTTGTATAGCCTTGTATTGATGTGTGCTTGCTATGATAGTCTTGGTTAGGCCTAGTAAGACTTGCTGGGTTAGGACATGACCTAGTTTGACTAGTACAGTTGACCAGAGTTGACCAAGGGTTGACTTTGGCCTAGTTTGACCTAGATTCATGTAGAATGCATTGTAGTGCTTTATATTACCCTTCTGGATATGTTGTGACTTGTGCTATTCTAATTAGGAGCCAGACACCTCTCCTCGGATAGTATCTTTACCTTGGACATTCAGATATCAGGCGAGTACATTCTCTGATCATTTCATATCCTGTTTAGAATTATTTTCATGCTTTAAATTACTTTACTTGATACTGTCACGTTGGTCACACGGATTGGTACTATATGGATCTTTTCATGAGATGTTATCCCCTTTGGGAGCATCGGATACTGCATGTTTTTCTGCATTTCACGAATCATCACGTATCTCTATGCTTCCTCTGATTCACGAATCACTTGTGACACATGTACTCTCATGTTCACAGAGCCATCATGAATCACCTTCACGTATCACTCATTTTATGAGCCATGTGAAGTTTCACGAATCTTAACATAACTTGAACAGATCTTTGTGTATTGATTGGGAATGGGGGAGTAGAAATAGACATGTGAATATTATCCAAGTAGCTGTAGTCATGAATCACTCTCTTAGCTGTAGTCATGAATCTTCTATGCCATTCACATGTGTATATTTTACTCTGACTCACTAGTCACTATTAGTTCTCTATGTATAGTAGATATTTCTATTACAGTTCTCTCTCTGTTTACATACTGCATTTCCTTCAGTATCTATATCTTACTTTACTGCATAATTATATTTTCTAACCTGCTATAAACTGTTGAGATGTAATGTGCTCGTTCCTGTCCTGACTGGACCTGTTGATAAATGTTACAGATAGCCTGGGATTGCCTGTTAGCCTAGAGGAGACACAGTAGAGGTTGTTTAGATAGTTATTTCATTTTGTCTGGAGTTGTATTTACTTGTGGATTACTGTATTTGAGTTTTGAGATGTATTTCTGGGATTATGTATCTTAGACACTTAGACTTCTATCTCCTATATCTCTTTTGGATTTCATGTTTATATATCTTTATCATTCTACCTTAGATTGTGATTGAGTTGTAACTCTGTGTTGGCCTCCTTATGGAGAGTATTCATATTATGCTAGTTATAGTTCATGACCTAGAACAGCGTTCTACCACCGACACTGCGGTGTAGGCTGGGCATTGTTACGTACTCGTACCCTCACGGTGGGTACGGGTCGTGACACGTTTTTAGTGGTGGCCCATGCATGTCAAGTTTATGTAGTGGTATTCGAACTACAGTACCACTACAGCCTGCAGTAGGAATAGGATATATTTTGAAGGTACTCAATCACGGTTAGGATTCCTTGAGAGATTCCTGGGACGACCCTTGAGAATCTTATTTTAACTTCGATTTGAAATCTGTTTTTCCCTGATTTGATTTACCTTTACTTCCTGCTATTGAACTTGATTTTGATGGATTATTGTTGAATTTTGAATCTTGATGTTAGTGGTTGAATTTGAGTCTGTATTTTTATGATTTTTGATGGATTATTGTTGAATTTTGAATCTTGATGATAGTGGTTGAATTTGAGTCTGTATTTTTATGATGTTTGATGGATTATTGTTGAATTTTGAATCTTGATGTTAGTTGTTGAATTTGAGTTTGTATTTATATGTATATGTACATTTTTTTTGGAATTAAGGTATAACCTGATAACATACTTGATAAGGACAGTGAGAAAGATAAAAGTCTACTTTATTATGGAATTTAGAATTTATTGCAGTCATATTTGCTAGCATGACAAGGACGTAGAGCCTGATATAGCTATACTTATCTTAGTTATGAAATCTAGATTTTCTTGCAGCCATACCGGGTGGCGTGGTAAGAATTCTAGATAACATGATTATAGGGTGTATGCCTTATTATGGACTCTATCGTTTATTGCAGCTATGCTTATTGGCGTGGCAGAATTCTGACAACATAATTTCAAGAAGACGCATATGATTATCAGATTGTACCTTAAATATTTTTGAACATGTTTTCTCTACTTTTGTTTCAGTCCTTCAAAAAAAAAGAGAGAGAATTGTTATTTGTTTGTTTTATTCTGTTTCTCATTTATTTAACTTAGGAGTAGTTTTAGCTGTTTTTATAAACTTTCTGTAACTTCTTACTATGAAATTCTTCTTAATACAATGAATCGATGATTTTGCTAGACTTTATCTTGGATTTAAAAATTTAGCTCTGGGTTTCAAAATGGTTTTTCTTTTAAACAGATAAGCAAAAATAGATTTTATCGTTATTTCTTTCTTGCTATTATTCTTGTATTAAATAATAATAATAATATTGTCTTGATTACGTCAATCACCTGCTTGCAACCTTGGTAGGAATCTAATTGTTGGTCTTAACGTAGAATTAAAATTTTATATTGGGACATGAGAATATATATGAATATATATAGTGGACACTTTTCTGACACTTATGCATGCTACACTTGATTTCCACCTATCTGAATACATATTAATATGTCGTTAATGTTTAAATTTTCAAAACCCCAATATTTTCGATTCTCTGATTTTCCTAGTTTAACTCGTAATTTAAATATAAAATTTCATGATAATAGTTTTATTTATATCACTGCACATGTATGTTATACGTAGGGTTCCAATTCAATTTTTTTTTTGGTTGAGTTTTGTGTTTAAATTTGTCAAATCTGAGACTGTGTGCATATTAACCCTTAATACAGGATTTTAAATGTTAGTTCAAATTGATTGTTTTGAATGTAATATTTAGAGCTGTGTACATTATTGTTGTAGGGATATAAATTTAGGTTCTATATTCTTACATGTTAGGTTGTGATAAACATTGAGTTGGTTTTGATGTGCAAATTCTCCAAAATCCTGAAAACTGAATACATGTTAACATTTTTACATTGATTTCCATATTTAGTTCAATTTCAGATTTAACATGTAATATTGAACTGTATGCGTAGATAAATGTATTGATAGTATATTAGGGTTTCATTTCTATCATGTTAGGATGTATTGGGAGCATTGAGATTAGATGTGATATTTCAAACTCCTAAATTTTAAAATTGCATTATGTTAATATTGCACTGGTTTAAATGTTAGCTTATTTTCAGATTTTGTATGTAAATGCTGAACTAAAACTGGTTTTAACCTTTCAATACTAAGCTATAACCCTGTACAAGGACACACACACACCCTAACTTAGTATACCCTGTCATGTAACCTAACTCTTCCTCTCTATGTCATGATTATATATCTATATAGATATATAGAGAGCTTAGGCATACATGTTATAATGTATATACATACATAACTAAATCTCTACCTCTTTATATATACATATATACATGGTTAGCCATGCATGTTATGAGCAAATGAGTTGTGTATTGTAGATTGTTTAACCAATATGCCATGATTAGTGTAACTTGATAGTTATTGTTTGAAACCCCAAATCCTCCTATGCACTTTCATGTATATTTCACATACACACACGCCTATTATCTAACCATATGAACATGTCCACATACACCCATACACACACGAACTACATAACTTGTACATAATGCTAGCTTTTCCCTCTCTAACGCTATATATATAAATATATTGTGATTGGATTTCCATGCAATTGGCTTTCATTCTATAACTTTTGATTTTGATTTTCTTGAATAGTACCCCTTATTAGATATAGTAGTTAACTTCATTTTATTTTGATAAGTACCAGTTTTCATATAGGATGGTAGACTGCCTTACAGTCTTGATGATTGTTATTTCGGTATCTTTTCTAGTTTAGCACCCTAGATTGCTTGTGTATTTTGATACCATATGACCGTTTTGGTTTAGCATGACTAGTATACCTAGATGAGACTTTTACTACCACCATATGCCATGACCCTGTATGTCATCCTTTTAAATCGTATGATTGTTTAAGTTCTGAGACTTTGATTGTGGGGGGTTTGACCTAGAAGGAGTATGGACATTTTAATTTTGAGGATGAAATTTTTCTAAGGTGAGTAGACTTGTAACACCCAGTTCTCTAAAATGAGGGTAATTTTGAAATTTTGTAATTTTAATCATTTATTGATTTGACATTTAAATCATGATATAATTTTTGGTAATTTTTAAATCATTTTAAAACTATTTAAAATTATGACTTGTGATTTTGATGTTTTGCTAGTGAAACCCTAGAGACTGTTTTACCTAGAGCCTAACCATGTGATTAGGATATTTTAATGTCATTTCTGGCCTAAGGATATTTTGCATTTGACCTCTTTGAATTATTTTGATATTTATTGCGTTGGTGATTGTTGATTTTGACCTTTGATAGGTGTGATTTTGTGATGGTTTTGTTTCTGTATCGGACACGTATCAGTTTTTATTTACAAATGTTTGATGTGCCTCAAATAGATTTTTTTATTGCTATTTTTTTTTTGAAAAGTATTTGAATGAGATTGTTTTCTGCATGTGTTTCCTGTGATTGCTTTGTTTTAATTTCGAGGACGAAATTTCTTTAAGGTGGATAGATTTGTTACCCCCAGTTTTCAGAAACAGGGGTATTTTTGTCATTTTATATTTTTGAATATTTTTAAAATTTATTTTATTATTTATGATATTATTTTGGGGTTGAAATTTATTTTATTATTTATGATATTGTTTTGGGGTTATTTGAGTCGGGTTCGAATTTCAACTCAATCCGACTTGAAACGGGGACCCGGGGGTAGTTTGACTCTAGTGGGACCAACACACTAGTTAGGCATGGCCCACATGATATTAATTTTAGTCCACATGATAGAAATATTTTAGTTAGAGGTTAGACTAATTATTATGGATAAGGTTAGTGTGATTAGAGATTTTAGAATGACTAATTTAGCCCCAACCAATTAGCCCTTTCCTAATACTCATAGAATAGGTTAGTGGGGGCATTTTGGACCTTACCATAATAGGACAAATAGCCCCATATGGCCAGCCACTTTGGGAGAGGATAGGCTCAAGTTCATTTCATTATTCTCATCCACACTCTCTCTCTTGTTCTTTCCCAAATTCCTAGAGAGCAATCCCTAGCAATTTCTCCACCAAATCCTTCCATTTCGCCACCAAATCTTCTTCTTTCCTTCTCCATTCTAGCCAAGGAGGAAGCTACCCAAGTTTGGGAGGATTCGGAGCTCGTTCGTGTCCTTTTGGAATCTCTACGTGTCGGTGTCGCTCCGAGAAGGCTTTTCTTCGATTCGATCTACCGGGAGGTATAAATTCCTTCTCCTTTTCATTTTCTCATGCATATAGGTCTATTTTGAACCCATAGGAATGACCCCCATGGTTATATCTCCATTTGTGTCCATTTCGTGTCTATTTGGAGGTCATAGGAGTGTCCTTGTGTTGTGGTTGTGTCCATGTGGGAAAATCCCAAATTTGGACACACTATGTGTTGTTGTTATATATGAATGAATTATTACATGTTTAATCTCATATTTTTGTATTGGAGATGTGTTCTATAGTGTCTCATATATATATATTAGTATAGAGAGTGAGTTCTTGATATATTATGTTATATACTTGTGTTCTTTTGTCTCAAACTACCCAAATCCGTCATGATTTTTATCCACGTTTTTAATTTCAGCCCTAACTTAGAAATGTCATAACTTCTAGATCAAAGCTCAGTTTAATCTCTCATTTTTTTTAAAAGAAGCGTATTGAAATTAGCTTTCGAAAAACATATATTAATAGGCCTAATTCTTTCTGTAGCTTTCTAGAAAATTATTTGAGTGTCAGCTGTACAAAAGACAAATGCGTTCTCGGTGTTTTCGCGATTCCAGGAGTTTCCGGAAACGAAAACGCGATCCGTTTGAAGTTTCGGAAAGCTAACACATAGATCTATAACATACTTTAATCCTAGATTTTAGTTCATGCTGAGATGGTACAGTATTTATTATTAGTAGGAGTTACTATTCGGCATATGCATTTTGTGCACCCTTGTGTGTAATATAATGTTCTATTTGATTTTAACCCATGTTAATGTATATACATTATGTAATTAAATAGAGAATGCAAGCATGAGTAAATGTTTAAATAAATAATGTATGAGGTGTAAGTATCCTATCTAATATAGGCATGTATAAGTATGGCTTGTAATGAATATGTAGGTTCCATAGTATGTAATGTATGGTGCATATAGTAGTGCAAGAGAATAAATAAATGATGAATGAATGCAAGCATGAATGTAATGTAATAATAGATATAATGTATGCAATATACAAGTTAATGAGATATAATGTTCTATGTTAACACAAATCCTATATTACCTCATGTACCCCTTACACTATGTAGACACTATCACACTTGACACTTTGTTCACTTACACTTTGACACTCTTTGATATGTATACACTATGTATGCACATTTAACCCTCACTTGCCCCTTTGCCATGTTCACATACACACACATAGCCTCTTAAATAAGTATTTATGAATACAGTTAACTTAGTTATGTATGTATATTATATATATGTTAGCATATTGTGTTGTAATATATAAGTTTATATAACCATTTGAAATGCCATGATTATAGACCTAATGTTGAATACCAATATATGCATATGTATATATGTGTAGACATATATAGTTTAATGTAATAGATTACCTAGTGTATATCCAATGTGAATTCTTGCCTATTTGAGTATTGAATAATTGCATGATATAAAGAGTTGGGTGTATGTTGGCTTGTATAGCCTTGTATTGATGTGTTCTTGCTATGATAGTCTTGGTTAGGCCTAGTAAGACTTGCTGGGTTAGGACATGACCTAGTTTGACTAGTGCAGTTGACCAGAGTTGACCAAGGGTTGACTTTGGCCTAGTTTGACCTAGATTCATGTAGAATGCATTGTAGTGCTTTATATTACCCTTCTGGACATGTTGTGACTTGTGTTGTTCTAATTAGGAGCCAGATACCTCTCCTCGGACAGTATCTTTACCTTGGACATTCAGATATCAGGCGAGTACATTCTCTGATCATTTCATATCATGTTTAGAATTATTTTCCTGCTTTAAATTACTTTACTTGATACTGTCACGTTGGTCACACGGATTGGTACTATATGGATCTTTTCATGAGATGTTATCCCCCTCGGGAGCATCGAATACTGCATATTTTCTGCGTTTCATGAATCATCACGTATCTCTATACTTCCTCTGATTCACGAATCACTTGTGACACATGTACTCTCATGTTCACAGAGCCATCATGAATCACCTTCACGTATCACTCTTTTTATGAGCCATGTGAAGTTTTACGAATCTTAACATAACTTGAACAGATCTTTGTGTATTGATTGGGGATGGGGGAGTAGAAATAGACATGTGAATATTATCCAAGTAGCTGTAGTCATGAATCACTCTCTTAGCTGTAGTCATGAATCTCCTATGTTATTCACATGTTTATATTTTACTCTGACTTACTAGTCACTATTAGTTCTCTATGTATAGTAGATATTTCTATTACAGTTCTCTCTCTGTTTACATACTGCATTTCCTTCAGTATCTATATCTTACTTTACAATATGATTATATTTTCTAACCTGCTATGAACTGTTGAGATATAATGTGCTCGCTCCTGTCCTGACTGGACCTGTTGATAAATGTTACAGATAGCCTGGGATTGCCTGCTAGCCTAGAGGAGACACAGTAGAGGTTGTTTAGATAGTTATTTCATTTTGTCTAGAGTTGTATTTACTTGTGGATTATTGTATTTGAGTTTTGAGATGTATTTCTGGGATTATGTATCTTAGACACTTAGACTTCTATCTCCTGTATCTCTTTTGGATTTCATGTTTATCTATCTTTATCATTCTACCTTAGATTGTGATTGAGTTGTACCTCTGTGTTGGCCTCCTTATGGAGAGTATTCATATTATGTTAGTTATAGTTCATGACCTAGAACAGCGTTCTACCGCCGACACTGCGGCGTAGGCTGGGCGTTGTTACGTACTCTTACCCTCACGCTGGGTGCGGGTCGTGACAAATATGGATTGTCATTCCGTCAGAAGTGAAGTTCCACCTCTCGGATATATCCAGAACTTGGGGATTATTCACGGTCAAGGCATCCCCGAAGAGGAACTCAGGCTTCAAGAATTCTCCCCCCAATCGCCCCGAGTTTATCATGGCACGGAGAAAGTAGAAGGACTGGTTCTTGATAGCATTCAGCCTCTCCACAGGCTCGTCTTGGGGAAGCTGGTTCACCACATGCTGGACTATGTGGTCGAACCGCATACCCACAGCAGATTGGGCCGAACCCACCAAGGGCTCTCCCGCAGGATTGACTGGCAGATTCACCGAAAAAAGACAAAGGAAACAAGTTAGAAGATGGCCAGGAAAAACTACTTAGTATTTCTGGGCTTATGCGGCTCTATTTTGGCGAGGCCTCATGTGGCCCAGTTCAAATGAGCGTATACGGCTCGGTTTAGCGAGTGTTCATGCGGCATGGTTTAGAAGAGCTTATGCAGCTCTGATTTAGCACGGCCTCATGCGGCTCTGTCTAGCGGATGCTTATGCGGCCCAGTTCAAGTGAACTTATGCGACTCTGATTCAGCGGGTGCTTATGCGGCCCAGTTCAAGTGAGCTCATGCGGCTCTATCTAGCGAGTGCTTATGCGGTCCAGTTTAACAGGGCTTATGCGGTGCTGATTTGGTAGGGTCTTATGCGGCTTTGATTCAGCGGGTGCTTATATGGCCCAGTTCAAGTGAGCTCATGCGGCTCCGTTTAGCGAGTGCTTATGCGGTCCCGTTTAACAGGGCTTATGCGGTTCTGATTTGGTGGGGTCTTATGCGGCTCTGATTCAGCGGGTGCTTATGCGGCCTATTTCAAGTGAGCTCATGCGGCTCCGTTTAGCGAGTGCTTATGCGGTCCAGTTTAACAGAGCTTATGCGGCTCTGATTTGGTGGGGTCTCATGCGGCACAGTTCGAGAGAAAGCTTATGCGGCACAGTTCGATGGGTTCTCATGCGGCCCAATTTGCATAGTACGGCACATACAGCACAGTATCATCACAATAAACTTGAACAGTTCCATGAAGACGAAGAAAGGCTCGCACATAAATATACGACATAGCCGTTATGGTTAGAGTTTGAGTCCACGTAGCTTTCTCCCAACAATCTTACCAGCAATTGCAGGGTGAACATCTGGGTGAACTGGGACACCGCGGTCGATGAAGTCGCTCCCTTACCCTTCGTCGCAGCACTAGAGGAGGCCTTAGAAGTCTTGGGAGCCATTGATCGAAGGAGAAGAAGACGACAACTAGGGAAAGAAAAGCTTGAACAAGAGGAGAGAGTAAAGAGTCTCTCTCTAAAACTTTCTAATATGTATAGGCGGACAGCAAGCACATAGACCGATAGGCGCTTCGGGTTATGGGTCGCCTAGGAGACAGAACCGACTCTCGGGTCATCGAGGCAAATCCAAAGTATATTTAAAGCCGACTCTTGGGATCTTGCCCAAAAGACGGCTTCAAATCAAAACAAATCATGAGCAATAATGAGACGCCCACGTGGCACAGGACCATTATGCGGCTAGGAAGTCCATGCGGCCAGAACAGTCCATGCGGCCCGAGCAGTCCATGCGGCCAGAGCGATCCATGCGGCCAGAACATCTTATGCGGCCAAAGAAGCCTATGCGGCAGGAAGAGGTTATGCAGACATATCCATGCTTCTTATTCAAAGTATTTTAATTTTGCAAATTAAAAACTTTGAAGGGGGTCTTGTAGAAGTATGGAAAAATATAAATAAATTCTTATGCGGCCCAAAAATCAGCTCCATGTGGCTCATAGCTGAAGGAGCCTTCATGCTTCTCAAAAAGACCCGAGAGCTTCATGCGGCTCAAAAAGATCCGAGAGCTTCATGCGGCTCAGAAAGACGAAGGAGAAGCCACGTGGCCTCATGCAAGCCTTTACAGCTGGCCATAAATACTCTGAGCAGCTGGCTCATTAATTACCCTGACACAGGAAGGCGGCAGCTCTGACAACGAAGGATTGACAGCTCTAAAATAAAGGTAAAATGATGGCTCTGTCATAATGGCATGCCCCTAGAAAGATGAGATAAAATCTTTATAGCAGGCACGATCCACCCATTTCAAAAGCTCTTTATGCGGCTCAGTTGTAAGGACTTCCATGCGGCTCAGATTAAAGGACTTCCATGTGGCTCAGTTGTAAGGACTTCCATGCGGCTCAGATTAAAGGACTTCTATGCGGCTCAGTTGTAAGGACTTCCATGCGGCTCAGTTGTAAGGACTTCCATGCGGCTCAGATTAAAGGACTTCGATGTGGCGCAGTTGTAAGGACTTCCATGCGGCTCAGTTGTAAGGACCGCCATGCGGCTCAGTTGTGAGGACTTCCATGCGGCTCAGATTAAAGGAATTCCATGCGGTTCAGATGGAGGACAACCCTTATGCGGCTCTGACATAAGGCCATCCTCATGCGGCTCGATTGTAAGGCCGTCCTTATGTGGTTCAAGTATAGGCCACACTCATGCGGCTCAACTATGACAGTCCTTCATGCGGCTCGTAGCAGTTAGGACACGTGGCAGGAGTTGCAACAATTCAGATTTATGGCAATCGACATAACAGGCAGTTGGGACACGTGGCAGAAGATTGACCAAGACATATCCCTTCGGATTTGATGCTATCAACAAATCATAACAATACAGATTTGTTGCAATCAACATTAATTGCCCAGATCAATTTCCAACAAACCATGCAGATTTGGTGCAATCAACATTAACTGTCCAGATTTGTTACAATCAACATTAATAGCCCAGATTGATTTCCAACAAACAGGATCAAGACAAATCTTAACGAATTCTTAACCACCCGCTTTTTAAGGAGCAATTATTGCACACCCTACTTATCATAAAACCCTATAAATAGCAAGGTGCCATTCCCTTACAAAAAGGTGTGGACACAGAGAGTGGCGGAGATAGAGAGAAGTATAGAGCAAAGAGCACCCAGCGGGAGCATTTCTTTACCAGAGCAGAAGCTACGTCCGATCGTACAAGGAGTAAGGCAGAGTTGTTGTCACTCTCCCGAGCCTCTACCGTCACCCCCCAGAATCAAAAATAAACAATTGTACTTTATAAGATTGCTTTTTCTAGGTTTTATTCCTATGCTCTCTTTTGTGCAAGCGAGTTTGTATTGTGAAGTAAAAGTCCAGTCCTCCCATAAAACTATTATGTTCTTTTATAACCAATGGCAAACAACCTTGTATTACCTTATATACAACATACATGTATACCTTGAATATTTTCATTCATACTTACATATCCTATATGCATACATACATGTATTACCTATATTACATATCATACATGCCTACCTTGCATACATTTATACTTGCTTTCATTTTCACTACAAGAATTCATATCTTGCATTATACATTGCATTACCACATTACACTATAGTTACTCATATACATATATTCAAGTCAATTAGCATACCAATTATGATATATATATATATATATATATATATATTTATATATATATATATATATATATATATATATATATATATAAAATATATATATATATATATATATATATATATATATATATATATATTATATATATATATATATATATATATATATATATTTTAGAAGAACCCCCTCCTTTTATTAATCCAGGCTAAAGGCTCAAAATCCCGAAGCCTAGCCACGTATACCAGGCGCAAAATACCATGCCTATACAAGTATACCACCAAAAAGGAAAAAAAGGGGGTAAGAACCAAAGGAGCTAAGGTTGGGTCAAAGACCAAAAGGCTGGTGGGCTGTGGGGGCATTGAGATCCCCGTTTACGACATTGGCGGAGGACCTCCCGTATTAGTTGATCCGCTGAGTATTGGTGACTTTCGTATCACGCCTTGTTGCGGTTCTTCCAGATCACCCACGTGGCGGCCGCTGCGACGATCTGGTGGCCATGGAAAGCGGAACCCTAAGCGGTCGCCAGATCGTGGAAGCGTCCGCCGCCCGGCGCTAAGTTGTAGTGCTGATTCAGGAACCTCCAAGTGATGCCAAGCAGCGTCCCCTGACAAAAGATGTGATCAATGGTTTCCGTCTGACGGTCAGGACAGCAATTGCAGGCTGACGCAAGGCTGATCCCAATGGTGTTGAAGATCTCGTCAGTGGGTAGTTTTTTGCTAATGACTATCCACATGAGGATGGACCACTTCTTGGGTATGCAGGTCTGCCAATAGTTCGCGATTGGAAGATGCGGCTGACCTATACCTTGGACGGCGGTCCTCGCCGTCTTCACAGAAAATGCCCCGGACACCTCGAGAGTCCACCAAAGCTTATCGTCGTCATGACCGAGAGTAATTCCGTTCTGTTGGATGCTATCAACCGCTTCGTGACCGGCCCACTCAAGGATTTTGTCCCAGTTCTAGTCGTTAGTGGAGTAGTTCCACAAGTCTCTGATTCTGCTATCTTTTGGAATCTCCGTGAGATTAGGGATTAAGCTATCCCCGGTCCATCATTCCAGGAAAGGGTGAGACTCGCCGGTACCCAGTTGAAGACGCATCAATGGCTCGGCGAGATCGCGGCCGATGAGGATACGACGCCAAGCAGCTGATGATCTGCTGTTGGATATAGCAACAGATGGGTGGATGTGTTTGAAGTACCTTGCCTTCATAAACTTGGTCCATAAGTTCTGGCTCGTGCGGAGCTTCCACCATAATTTTATTGAGAAGGATTGGATAATGTGGGTTAGCCTGGTAAACCCCAATCCCCCTTCATCGGTAGGCCGTGCCATGGAGTTCCAGCTAGCCTAGTGATGCTTGTCTTGACCGTTGCAATGTCCCCAGAAGAAGTTGCAGAAAATCCGTTCAATCGATTCAATAACCTTCTTGGGCGGGGAACACGCTGCCAGAGTGTGGATGGGAATGGAGGTGAGCACATGCTTGATGAGGATCATCTTGTCGCCCGGGGATAATGTGGCGTTGTGCTACCCTTCAAGTTTCTTCCTGATTCTGGCTATCAAGTTCTCGAATATGCAGGCGTTGGATTTTCCATACGCAAGGGGGCAACCGAGATAATTGAAGGGGGGATGGGCAACAGAGAATGATGTTAAGTGGGATAGGTTGGTAGCATGTTCTCTTTTAATGTTGTGGTGAGCATAGATGACGCTCTTGGTGGTGTTGATCTTCTGACCAGAGCATCTGGAGTACCTCTGCAGTGTGTTGTGGACCACTTCTACCGCGCCAATATCCCCGGAAGAGAAGATGAGTAAATCGTCAGCGAAGGCCAGGTGGGTGATGGTAGGACATCCACTGGAAGTGTGGTAGTATTGGAAGTTCGGCGTGCTGATCATGTTGTTTAGGTTTCTACTCAGGGCATCAGCTGCGATGATGAAGATGGTAGAAGAAAGAGGGTCGCCTTGTCTAACGCCTCGACTAGATTTGAAAAACCTGCCGACCTGGCCGTTGATGACTGTGGAGAACCACGAATTGCTAATGGATCTCCACACGGTGTTGGTCCAAGTTTTTGAAAAACCGAAAGCCCTGAACACCCAGATCATAAATTGTCAATCTAGTCTGTCGTATGCTTTTTCCATGTCAATCTTAACGGCGATGTTGCCCCCTCTCGCTGGAAACTTCATGCAGGTGATTAACTCTTGGGCTAGCATAATATTGTCCTGGATGTTTCTTCCGCTAACAAAGCCGCTTTGCTCCTCTGAAATAATCTTGGGAAGGATGCCCGCCATTCTGGAAGCAATAATTTTGGATATGATCTTATTGGTGAAGGTGCAAAGACTAATAGGTCGCTAATCCCGAAAGGACTCCGGGTTATCTTTCTTGGAGATGAGGATGAGGTTGGCGCTGGAAATAGCTTTGGGTTAAGTAGCACCTTCGAAGAATGCGATAGCCGCCTCAGTGATGTCCCGCTTAATAATGTCCCAGCAGGTGCGAAAGAAAACTCCAGTGAAGCCGTTCGGACCCGGGGCGCTATGCTCGTTCAGTGCCCACACCGCGTCTTTCACTTCCTGGACATTAGGGGAGCGCTCCAGAAATGTGTTGTCCTCGTCGTTTATGAGATTAGGGATTTGGTCCAGGAATGGTCTGTCAATGTGGATCGTTTTTTTGTGAATAATTTGAAGTAGAAGTCCGCAGCCGTCGCTTGGATGCTGTTATGGTCCGTAATGATATTCCCATTGTCGTCCACCGTTCGGTGGATCGATAGCTTCTGTCTGCGACCATTGACGCAAGCATGGAAGAATTTTGAGTTTTTGTCCCCCTCGTTGTCCTATTTCAATCTCGCTTTCTGCTTCCAGAAATCGGTTTCCACTTTAAGTCTGAATTTGAGCATAGCTTTGGTGAGGTTCAAGGCCGTCCTGGTAGCCGCAGAGCGATCAGACGCGAATAGAATCTCGGCGCGGGTGACATCATCCTCCGCAACCCTCACAGCTTGGAAGATGTCCCCGTAGGCTTGTTTGCTCCAATTGGAAAAAGCTTTCCTAGTAGCCCTAAGCTTGTTGCTCACCCGCGATAGAGGATTAGGGGAGTCTTCCCTATTCCAAGCTTCCGCGACTATGCCCAGGAATTAGGGATGGTCGGTCCAGAGGTCGAGGAATTACAATTTCTTTTTGGATGGAATAGTATTGTTCTTTATTTCAATCAACAGAGGGGCGTGGTCGGATTCCAAGGAGTTAAGATGGGACAGATTGGTGGTGATCCCCATATTGTGCCAGCGGTCGTTTGTGAGGGCCCTGTCAAGGCGGGAGTATTGACGACGGTCGCCTTCCTGTATGTTGCACCAGGTAAAGGCGTTGCCGATGAATTATAAGGTGAGGAGGCGACGAAGGGTGTGGTGATTATGAAGAAGATGGTGGTGGCGATGGCCTTGGCAGTGGTGGGGTTGGGTGTACTGTTGTAGGGCGTTAGTAGTGGAGATGGGAGTTTGGTTGGAGTTGGAGGACCGGGTGTGGCGATTGTTGGCCGGGGAGAGGCGGCCGAAAGGGCTATTGTTTGGGGGAAGACGGGGTCTGGTGACGGAGTCCCGAGGGTATTCGGTTGCGGTTGCTTGCCATAGCTGATAGCAGCAATGCAGATGGAAGGGCGGACAGAAGTGGCTGTGGTAGTGGCGGTCTGGGAGTTTTGACAAGCAGGCGTCGTGATGGTCACGTAGGGTGCACGGGGCTGCAGCGGTCAAAGTGGCTGGGACGAGGGGGAGATGATGGTGGTGGTCTCTGTGGATGTTGGCAGAGTAAGGCTGCGGGGGTGGTGATAGGGAGATGGGGGCTACTACGGTGGTGGCGTCGTCTTAGGCTTTTAAGATTTGTGTCGGGTTTCGGTCGTGGGCTAGGTATAGGATTAGGTTTGCTCGGGATTGCGCCATGTCGGGTGTGTCCGACACGGGGATGGTGATGAGGAGATGTGTCCGAAATGTGGACACGGAGAAGGTGGAATAATGTATTTGTAAAAGATGGAATTAGAATTGGACGGGGAACACGGACACGATGCACGCACGTTTGGTTGTGGAATTTGTGGAGGAATAATGTGGAGAAAATAATATGGAGGAGTACCTGCCTATTTATAGGATGTGGGAATTCCCAGTTGGATAAGGATTAGGATTAGTTTAAAACTCCCTTTGATAATCACTATTAATTCAAATAAATTTTAAAACAAATCCAAATCATATCCAAATTCAATCCAATTTAAATATAAATAAATCTACCTTTACATTAGATACTAAATCCATAAATTCAAATTTGTATATCATCAAAATTAATTTAAACAAATATCTACCATTTTAAAAATATATTTTTATGAACACTAAAATTATAATAATAATTAATTTCAAAAATTTAAGTTAAATATTTTATATTAATAGAAAAAATTCACAATGCCTTTTTAATAAATAGGTTAAATAATATTTTGGTAACTATACATTTTAGTATTTTATATTTACTAAAGAGAAAAAACCGTTATTATTTATAACTATATAAATGAAGGCCTTTTAATAAATAAAATAATAACTTAAAAATTTTGTTACGATGGCAAGAAAAAAATTATTATATATATTATTTTAAAAAATAAAAATGTTTTTCCAAAAATATGTATGCTCGCGCATATTCGTACTCGCTGAGCAATCAGGAATAAACATAATTTGCGCGCAATGTACAATACGACTACGCGACGTATAAATACTAAATAAAAAAATCGGTACCAAATTTATTTTAAAAAAATATAGTAGAAATTTAGGTGTTTTACACCTAGTTCAAGGTGTATTCGAGATAAACCCACTGAATGTCTACCATGTCCTTATTTACCTCTGAGTATACATTCTTACCTATCGATCTTGTTTTAACACGTCCATATTACCTCTGTTGACAAAGACCGTCGTTTATTGACCATAGCTAGTTCTAGGTGTATACATGATAAGCCTATTGAACAAACATGTCCATACTACCTCTAAGTTGTTCTCATGATTCCTTACCATGTTCTCTTAACCTCTTAGTAAGTTACCTATCTAGAATCCCATGTTTGTCATGTCCATATTACCTCTGAAAAAACGTTCCTTTCTATCTTTCAAAGAAAATGCTTCAAAGAAGACGAGTCTACAAATGTTCGTAAATCACAAGAAGTTCACATAAAGCCAGCTAAAAGAGATAGATTTTTTATTGGTGTTCATGATTACATATGATGGAAATCTACTACATGATTAGATTTTGCATTGATATTCATGATTATATATGATGGAAATCTACTACTGACTCACGACTCCCTCATTGTAGAGGACAGTGATGTGACAAATGCCCCATGGCAGAGGGCGGTCATGTCACAAATTCTTCGGCACTGAGCATGCATTAATTTTTTAAGACAAGCAGGAAGGTCGTCTCGAGTGTGCAGTGTGGTCGCCATGCCCATATGGAGAATTCGTTGGAAGACAGGGTGCCAACCTGGACAATCAGTCCTAACCCTGTAGATCCGGTATTATATCGGCAAACAATACGTCTCGTCCTGGGAGAAAAGACAGCTAGCATGTTGTATGAATGGGGATTGCTTTGCTTGATCCCGTAACAAGATCCCGCATCATAATGGGAATCAACTGACTTGTGATGTCTTTCCACACTCCATCTGAATAGGTGCAAGTCAAGACGTTATCTGCACAAAAGATAAAATCAAAGAATCTGTCCACTTCAAAAAAGACTTGGGGAAAGGCACACACTGAAAGTTGCTCCGTATGCTCGACAGTAAGTGAACAACGCAAGGGCGCGCCTATCAAGAGGAGTGCATAAGCACACAGTAGAAACTTCATCGTGTAGCACAGTGGCGCACATGTGTTTTACTGAACATCAAAAACTTGGCGCCAACAGTTCATATGGTGAACGCAATTACAGCGGCTACGCACGTTACGGCGCATGACAGAGGTTGAAGCGCGTGCCACAAATGATGTAGGCTCCAACTTGATAGTGTTCGTCAGGAACCAAGTCATCCAATAAGTGAAGTCTACGTGCATCATAATGCATGACAGGTGTTGAGGCATGTATTACAGTGACGAACGCCCTGACGCGCCAGCACTCGTACCCTCCAGGAAGCTATGTTTTACACCCACATAGTGTGGCCTCCGGGAAATTTAAGTTTGTTTACCATCAATCACGTCGATGTCGAGTGGCGTCTAAGAGAAAGCGTTGATCGGCATCTCAACAAGAGCATCGAGTAGCACATTGGCGAAGGCTTCGGGTGGCCTTTGTCACGTCCTAGAACCAGAATACTGGAGAGCGGGGGACAGACACAGCCAGCTACGTACCTTGAAGTACAACCCACCATGCGATACGGTCACGGCTATCTAGATGCATGGGGGTTTATCTACAATCCACCAGTCTCTTATGGTCAAGAACAAGCCTAGTGTCTCAATCTCAAGCAAGCAAATAAATGTTACAAGATATTGGATCATCAGACATACAATGTAAGACGTCCCAAACATTACATATTCAGATAATTATGAAGCTAATCATACAAAATACGAAGACTAGCAAGAGTTAAAGTCATACATGATCAACCCTAGGATTTGTCAATCATGTTACAGCCCTTATGCAGACAGAATATAAGTTTCAACACGAGCTAACACTTGCCCGGCGGGTAAACGCCTCAAAAGAATAATTTTATAATAGAGTGGGGAGAGCAAAATAAGAAATCCACTGGTTGGCAGGATTGCGTCTAATGTTCACCATATGGCTGGAAGACAGTTAGATCCTCGGGCACTACACCACAAAACCAGCTGGGTCAGAACCCAGAAAAGCAAGTGCCACAAAGGAGGCTTCATTAAGGAACTAAAACCAGCATGCTAATATACAGAAGATATAAATAGTAAACATGATTAAGTAACAAGAAGACAAGTTTAGAATAAAACAATAGCTTGTATTATGAAAACAAAAGGCGGAATATAATTCCTATGTTAACCACAAGGCAAGCATTCAGGCACGGCCATTCAAGTCTTATGGCTTGCTATAATTAGCTAACTAGGGTTATCACAGTCCTAGTTACTAACAAGATGCATTTGAGATATTCTCGAGTCACAAGCCCAGCAGCTATCCAGGTTATCCAGGCGAGGTTGCTTAGAGTTATCAAGAGTTGCGAGATTCATTAGGTGACTTGGAGTGCAACACATGACAGTGTACTTTAGTACTTATGATTTCAAGAAGTGCTCCACATGACAGTGGGCTAAAAATGTGCCCTACTCGTTGGCAGGCTACAATTCTACTCAGGTATGGCAGGGATAACGGGATCGCCTGTAACTGGGAAAATCTCTATATGAACTACTTGATCAATCTAGTCATTAACCTAGTCAGATTCATTATGAATCCCTGACCGTGGTAACCAGGAATCCATGTCATAGACATGATGCAAGATGAAACAGGTAGCTTGTATAGGCATAATCAAGAGAATCAACTATGGTGTCAAGACAAGAGTTACTTACCAAGTCAGGGTAGCCATCACAATCGCCTTTCAAGATTATCATGTCATGTCGGGTTACTTGTTATTTGTCAAGATTACTTGTCAGGAGTGCGCCCCGACAAGCCACTATCAAGATTATAATGCTATATCAAGTTGCTTATCATGTCAAGAGTGCTTGCCAAAAGTACGCCTCGACGGGCCACTATCAAGATTCTACCTGTCATGTTCATGTCAAGTCGTGTTCATGTCATGATCAATATTGGCAAGTCATGTTGTGCTCAACAAGTTATTGAGTTGCGTCATCACAAGATAGATCAAGTACAAGTCACATGCAACATCATAGGCATATACATCAAGAACTAGGGGAACATGAATGGCGGCAAGGGGCAAGGGCTATCATGGCAACAAGTGGCGCTGGTCAACTGGTGCCAGGGAAAGGACAGGTGGCGCCAAGGGGGACAGGTGGCGCCTAAGTTAGGTTGTGCCAGACTAGGGTGCGCCAGGTCAGGTTATGTCCGTGCCCAAGGGTACTGGGCTAGGTTGCGCCAGACTGAGCTGCGCGAGGTCGGGTTGCGCTGACTCAGGTTGCGCCTGACTCAGGTTGCGTCTGACTCCTGTTGTGCCTGACTCAGGTTGCGTCGAAATCAGGTTACGTCGCGCTAAGGAGTGCACGCTTGGTCAGGTTGCACCATGCTAAGGAGCGCACACTTGGTCAGGTTGTGCTTGGCACTGTTCTTCTTCTCTAAACAGCAAAGAAGAACCCATGGAAACCCGAAAAATTTAAAATGCCATAACTTGCTCAAAACAAGTCCGAATTGGGACTTCCAAGGGTCTAAACTGCATAGAATGAGATTTTCTACAGCCTGGGATGACTGGTTTTAGGAAAAACCAAGCTTTAATAGATCAAAACAAAAAAAAAGATCAAAACTTAGATCTATAAAAGTCTGTCCATCAAAATCGAAAATGTCAAGTTCTAAAGAGACTTGGAATCAAGTGGAAAAGAGAATAGAAAAATAAAATGGAAGATCCATCATGAAGCAAATTGCACTTGCCTAGGGTTTATTTGGTGGGTGGAAGGAGTAATGGAGAAGAAAAAGAAGTAAATAAAGAAGAGTAATGAAGAGAGAGAGAGAAAGGAGTTGACTTATATAGCAACCCCTCTCTTCTCAACACAAAATAAACCAAACCAAGCCAAGCAAGGCCAAGATGAACCAAAATAAACGAAGATGATCCATGATAAACCAAGACAAAGTCAAGAGTGCCAAGACCAAGCCAAGTCATGTTGAACCAAGTTGAACCAAATCAAGTCAAGATTAAACCAAGGCTAAGCTAAGCAAGATAAGTCAAAACACGGGCCATCTGACAATTGTCAGAAATTCGTATACGTATCCTGAAAAATACGCATAACGGAAAATAGGAGTGACAAATCTACCTACCTTAAAAGAATTCTGTCCTCGAAATTTAATCAAGGGGCTAGAGGTGTCGGGCAAGTTATACTAATACTGGCAATCTAGGACTAGTAGTCAATCAAGTAAGCATTCATGCAAGTAAGGAAGTAAAAGCATAAGGCATAAGGAAGACATTATACCTTATGAGTCAAATATGTGTGGATATCGTGACCGAATATCATCCTCACGTTCCCAGGTTGACTCACCCAAAGAGTGATGACTCCAAGCAACATGGACTAAACTAATAGTCTTGTTCTTGAGTACCTTCTCACTTCGGTCTAATATGGATATGGGCCTTTCATCATACGAAAGGTTGGTACCAACAACCAATTTTGAATGATCAATCGAATCCGAAATGTACCGTCGCAGTTATGATACATGGAATACGTCATGTACCTCACGTAACGACGACGAAAGAGCGAGACGATAGGACACATCACCTACTCATTCAAGAATATCAAATGGCCCTATATACCTAGGACTAAGCTTTCCCCTTACGCCGAATCGAATGATGCCACTGGTAGGCGAGATCATAAGAAATACGTGGTCGTCGATAGAAAACTCAAGAGGACACAGATAAGAATCGGCCCAATGACGCTGGCGATCTTGTACAACTCGAAGATGATCTCTAACTTGTCTGACCATCTCGATAGTCCGGGTAACCATTTCTGGACCAAACATCTGCCTCTCGTCGATATTATCCCAGACTAAAGGTGATCTGCACTTCTTGCCATATAGTGCTTCGAATGGTGCCATCTGGATACTGGCGTAGAAACTGTTATTGTAGGAGAACTCCACTAGATGCAGGTGATATTCCCACGAACCACCGAAGTCAAGTGTACAGGATCGTAACATATCTTCAAGAGTTTGAATCGTGCGCTCCGACTGACCATCTGTCTGCGGATGATAGGCTGGACTAAACTTGAGACGAGTCCCCAAACTCCCTTGAAGACTCCGCCAAAAGTGCAATGTAAATCTTGAATCTCTATCCGATACGATACTGACTAGCACTCCATGCAATCTGACTATCTGTCTGAGATACATCTCTGCAAGCTGATCCGTTGACTGGCTAATTCTAAAAGGAAGAAATGAGCTACCTTCGTGAGTCGATCAACTATAACCCAGATAACATGTCTCTCAGCTGGGGATTTAGGTAACCCAGTTACAAATCCATGGTAATATGCTCCCATTTCTATTCTGGGATCAGTAAAGGTTGAAAAAGTCCAGCTGGTCTCTGATGTTCAACTTTAACTCACTGACAAACTAAACAACGAGAGAAAAACCGGGCTATCTCCCTCTTCATGCCATCTACCAAAAATGCTGACGGATATCACGATACATCTTCGTGCTACCCGGATGAATTGAATACTGCAAACTGTGAGCCTCTACCATAATCTCCTATCTGATATCACCGCTACGTACACAAAGACGCCTTCCATGCCGGAGAGTACCGTCTTCGTGAATACATAACTCTGTTCTCCTTCCTGTTTCACATTCTGTCCTAAGCTGCTGAAGCTTAGCATCCGTTGACTGGGCTGTCTTAATCCTCTCAACTATACTGGATTGAACTTACATACTGGCCATCAATGCCACACTGATAGGGAGAAGTACCTCTATACCCATCTTTTGAAGATCTGCTAATAAATCTGGCTGTGCTGTTAGAAAATAAGCTCCTGCTCTTCTGCTCAATGCATCTGTAACTACGTTGGCCTTCCCAGGATGATACTGCAGGTTGATATCATAATCCACCAATAACTCTAGCTATCTTTTCTGACGCATGTTGAGATCCTTTTGGGTAAACACATACTTAAGAATCTTGTGGTTGGTGAAAACTCTACCTGATCTCTGTACAAATAATGCCTCCAAAGCTTGAGGGCAAAACCTACCGCTGCTAACTCCAAGTCATGGGTTGGATAATTCTTCTCATGCTCACGAAGCTGACATGACGCGTAAGCTACTACCTTACCATGTTGCATTAGGACACATCCTAATCCCTTACCAGAAGTGTCACAATACACGAAAAATCCTCCAGTCCCATCTGGAAGCATGAGAATGGGTGTTGTCATCAATCCTTGCTTCAACTTCTCAAATAAACTCTGGCATTCTACTGTCTAAGCAAACTGCACATCCTTATGGGTCAACCACGTCAACGGTGCTGAAATTCGAGCAAAGTCTGACACAAACTGGCGGTAATAACCGGTCAATCCTAGGAAATTATGAACCTCTGCTACGGTACTCGGTACTAGCCATGTCTCTATGGCTACTATCTTCTAGGGGTCCACTTCTACTCCACCTTTGGTGATGATATGACCTAAGTATGAAATATGATCAAGCCAAAACTCGCACTTGCTGAACTTTACGTACAACTGATGCTCTCTAAGAATCTGAAGAACTACCCGGAGATGTTGCTCATGATCTGCTTCACACTTGCTATAGACTAAGATATCGTCTATAAACACTGTCACAAATTGATCCAAATAGGGCATGAATATGCGATTCATGAGATCCATGAATACTGCTGGCACATAACGAGGAACTCCCAATGTCCATACCTCGATCTTAATGTTGTCTTCGGGATGTCTTGCCCTCTAACTCTGATCTGATGGTACCCTGACCGCAAGTCAATCTTCAAGAATACTGTTGCCCCACTGAGTTGATCGAATAAGTCATTTATCCTAAGTAAGGGATATCTGTTCTTGATTGTTATAGAATATAAGGTACGATAATTAACACATAATCTTGACATACCATCATTCATCTTCACAAGAAGCATCGGAGCTCCCCAAGGCAATCCACGACCACGAATGAATCCCTTGGTCCTAAGTTCTTCAATCATCTTGTATAGGATCTCTAACTCTGATGGTGCCATTCTGTAGACTCTCTCTGATACTGGTACCATTCCTGGAATTAAATTAATGGTGAACTCTATCTCTCTCTATGGGGGCATACCTGGAAGCTCTTCGGGAAATACGTCAGAAAACTCTGCTACTACTCTGGGAAACTGAACTGCTACTTCTACTGCCATCCGTAAGACTGGTAGAGAAGGTTCTACTTCACCTCTAGAAAATGAAAACTCTTTTTTGCCGGAAATAGCAAAAATAATCCTGCCAATATGGCAGTCTATTCTTGCATATTGATCCTTCAACCAATCTATTCCCAAGACCACATCATAGTCGGCCATCGGAAATTCTATCAATCTAGCGAAAAACTATCTACCGCTAACTACGATTCGATACGAGGAATAGACTCTATCTACTCCCAAAAGGTCGTTACCAGTAAGAATATTAAGCCTTACTGGTAATGACTCGTGCTCCAGTCCTAACCGTGTCATGAATCGTACAGACATAAATGAATTCGATGCACCCGAATTAAATAATACTGATGCTAGAAAAGAGTTGACGAGAATGGTACCTGCCACCACCTCACCTGATGCCAATTTTTCTTCTACCGATAAGGCCACAGCTTGACCCTGTCCTCTTGGTGCTGGTTCCCTCCGCTGGTAACCTTTTTGCCTGGTCTGAACCTGGACCTGAGCATACTGTTGAGTCCTCTGCTGCTAGAATGCCTGAGCCTGAGGCGGCAAGGGCCTCGGAGGCTGGTACTACTGCTGTACTGGTGCTGGTCCCCTAACCAATGGACTGGTTAGGGTTGATGAAGATGAACTGGCTCTATACGGACAGGACCCTATCATATGATCTGGTGCCGCACAAGCCAAACACAACCCCTGTGCTCTGCGACACTTTGAGACTACGTGTCCAGGCTTCCCACAATGAGTGCAGTCCATTACGGAAGACTGCTTCTGCTTCTGTTGTCCAGGAGGGTATGTCAGTATCGAGTGCTGGACCGACAAAATTGTTATCGTACTTCTAGGCCCACCAATAGTCAAAGCCCTAGCGGTCGGGGCTGGTGCTGATGACTGGGATAACTGTCCATGAGGCCTCTTCCGACCCCCTACTCGGTCTACTATCCTCTGTGAGGTATACTCATGCTTTCTAGCTGATCGTAAAATAGAATCAAAGGTCTGATGCTCAAACTGCACCACCGCTAGAATGATCTCTAGGTGGAGCCCCTGCTGGAACCGCTGGCCTCAGTCCAATTTGGTTGCCACCAAGGTGGGAGCAAACCGACTAAGCCTTGAAAACTCGGCCACATATCCATCGACCATCCTTCCCATCTGCTTGAGATTGCTGAATCTGGTCTGCAGATCATATCGAGCTACTGTATCAAAATACTTCATCTGGAACTTGTCGCTGAATACTGCCCATAAGACAGGCGTCATCAAACCAGCTGCTAGCATCACCCACCAGCTGCGGGCTAAGTCCAATAACTGTAGGCGCACTACGGCCACCTTCTCATCCTCTGCAATTCTAGCGGCCTCCAGGATAACCTCTATATCCTGAAGCCAAGCATCAGCAGGAATTGCATATTCACTGTCATCAAAGAAAGGAGGGTTCAGGCGCTTAAAACTGTTAGCCGCATTGTTCCCTTGATAACCAACTCTACCCATAGCATCTTGTACTGTCTGGTGGAGGGCATCGCTCCGACAATCTTGTAATGCAAGCAATTCCCGGATGAGTCCAATCAGGACTCCCTGGTCAGGCTCTATAGGCTGGACTGGCTGAACCGGTAGCTCTTGACCCCCGAAAGGCATGACTCTGGAGGCTATGGGCTTGGTCCCCAAGTTGTTGTTGGTTCACTGGAGGCGCTCCGCCTGGCTGATCGGCAGGACCAGGAATAATGCCACTGAAAAAATAACATGAGGAACAATGAGGAAGGACCAAGATAGATCGAAGATATAAGCATGTGATCAGGTCAAGATTCAGGAAGATTAGAAGGCACGAGTAGAAATCAAGGACGAGTGCTGATTGAGACAACCATTCGGTAAAACTCCTACATATCTTGATTTACAAGACCTACATGGGCCACCACTTAAATAGTATTACGCCCCAGAACCAGAATACTGGAGAGCGGGTGACAGACACAGCTAGCTACATACCTTAAAGTGCAACCCACCTCGCGATACGGTCACGACTGTCTAGATGCATGGGGGTCTATCTACAATCCATCAGTCTCTTATGGTCAAGAACAAACCTAGTGTCTCAATCTCAAGCAAGCAAATAAATGTTACAAGATATTAGATCATCAGGCATACAAAGTAAGGCGTCCCAAATATTACATATTCAGATGATCATGAAGCTAGTCATACAAAATACGAAGAATAGAAAGAGTTAAAGTTATACATTATCAACCCTAGGATTTGTCAATCATGTTACAGCCCTTAGGAAGACAGAATATAAGTTTCAACATGAGCTAACACTTGCTCGGCGGCTAAACGTCTCAAAAGATTAATTTTACAATAGAGTGGGGAAAGTGTTGACACAAAATCACAGTCAACCAAATATTGATACAATTGACGACATGATACTTGTAATATTTCAATACGACACATGAAGACTGAACTCATTACAAGATGGACGACAGCTCGCACCTGCTATGTTAAAAGTTTTAAGTCTGTATTTTACACTTTTATTGAGTCTAGACATATGTAAACTGAGTCGTACAGACCAATTTGAGACTTAACCTATACCCATACCTCAAAACAAAAGCTCCACAAAAATCTAAATAAGCCCATTTATCTATTGGACCAGTTCTGTGCTCTGGAGACAGAGTTTGGGCCGAACTCTACCTCCACACAGAGTTCGGGTCGAACTCTGCCTCCTAAAATCCAGGACCCTAATTTTTTGGGTTGGCTGGATGCAAGTTGTCTAACGGCCAAATTTTTGAATATTTGACCCAGAATTCTGGCCGAATTCTGCCTATCTGGTATCCTATAAATAGGCCATAAATTCTTCCATTTTTAATCATCCAATCTTCTCTTCTCTTCTCTCTAAAGCCATATACAAGTCATACACTTCTCATCTACTAGCCACAAGCTCGCTAAGCCTCGAAGTGCTCAGTACTTTTCAGTTAGGAGTTTGTGCAAGAGTTCAAGAAGTCGCTTAGAAAATTCCAAGCATCGCCACTACGATCTCTGTAAGAAGTTGACGTGCTCTTCTGAAGAAAAGGCACGGGATGTAACTACTATTTCACAAATAGTGGATTTAATCCTGAGCTAGAGTTCTCAGGCCTGGACTAGTCCTCCACGAGGGTAACCAGGTTAAAATCGGCTGTGTTTGCGTATGCTTTCTTGCTCTTTACTATTTCCACATTTACTCTGATTATTTACTGTTGGTGAAAGAGTTTAATTTTTAATTGGATATTTTTTTGTCATAAACTCTATTCACCCCCTCTAGAGTTGCCTATTTGTTCTTCAATTGGTATCAGAGCTCTGTTCTCTCAACAAGGACTAACATTCTAGAGCTGATCCATGGCAACCACACAATCCATGATTTCCAATCACGGTGAAGGGCAGTCCACTCATAGGCCTCCCCTATTTGATGGAACAAACTACACCTATTGGAAAACAAGGATGAGCTTTTATCTCAAGTCGCTAGACTTCGACCTGTGGACCATTATTACCGATGGTTACAAAAAGCCCGCCAGTATAGTTGTCAATGGTGATCTCGTTGAGAAACCATATGACAAATATTCTTACGAGGAGAAGAAACAGGCGAGTCTAGACGCGAGAGCTATTAATGCTTTATTCTGTGCTATAGACAGGAATGAGTTTAACAAGGTCTCAACATGTACCACCTCTCACGAAGTATGGAGACTTCTAGAAGTGACGCATGAAGGAACCACTCAAGTCAAGGAGTCAAAAATAAGTCGTCTAACTCAAGAATATGAGGCATTCAAGATGAAGACAAATGAGACGATCATACAATTGTTCCCAAGATTCCTCGACATCATCAACCCCATATCTTCTTTCGGCAAGCAATATACAAATCATGGGAAGATCCGCAAGCTACTTAGGGGGCTACCAAAGATTTGGAACCCTAAGGTGACAGCCATCATAGAAGGAAATGATCTCACGACTATGTCCATGGAGACTTTGATGGGAAAGCTGATGATTCATGAGCTTAACTTCAAAGACTTCGCAGAGCCTGCTCCTAAGATAAAAACGATTGCCCGTAAAACTTACCGACGAAGGGCTGATCCTGAAGAGACGGATGACGACAACTCGGAAGGTGATGATCAAGCTCTCATTGTCCGCAACTTCAAGAAATTCCTTCGCTTCAGTCGAAGAAAGAAGGAACTGCAAGAAGATGACAAAGAAGAGCCAACATGCTACGGTTGTAAGAAGACTGGACACGTCCGAAAAGACTGTCCATTCGCAAAGAAGAGCAACCGATATGAGAAACCATACAAGAAGGCTTCCTCAAGAAAATATGCCAACACAAGCATTTGGCATGAAAGCGAAGCTAGTGATTCCGAGGAAGAAAAGGACTCGCCTCAAGATATTGCAAATGTATGCCTAATGGCAACATCCGACAAGGTAACTAGCGAAACTCTCGATGATTTCACTTTTGACAAACTTGGCGATGCATTCAATAATTTACTCAATGACCACAAGAAAGTCATTAGTAAATATAAACACGCCAAGGAAAAGATCAAAAGTTATGAAGTCGAGATTCAAACTCTCTTCATTGCTTGATAATATCAGAGACACTTCACCTACGGAAGTTGCAAATGAGGTGTCTAAGCTTAAATCAAGCCTACATGATGCCGAAGCACGTATTGAAAAGAAAACACAAGAGATCATAGCACTCAACACTGAGATTGCTGAAGAAAAGAATAGACACAAGATCTCTATCACTGAGATTTATGGTTTAAATACTAAGATTAAAGAACTGCAGGCTGTCTCTAAAAAATTAGAGACTAGATTGGGAAAACAGGTTGCTCAATCTCAAACCCAATCACATGAGAAACACACAAAGCACAACACTGCTCAACATAGTCAAACACGTCATCCACCTACAGCACGAAAATATGCTTACATGTACACCCACTTCCATACAGCACACAAACCACATGCACGTATAAATCTTTCTCATAACTATCATTCTAATACGACAAATAATCACCATGCTACACATAGATATAATAATCACCATGCTGCACATAAACACAATCACCACCATACTGTATATATATTTAATCATTATCCTGCAGCCATATATAGTCATCATCATACTGCTCCATACCACTCTTACCATGCTACATATAGACATCATCATCATGCTACTCCACACCACTCTACATATAGATATTATTAACATGCTCCTAACATAAATAGGAATGCTATTTGTACTTATTATGGATTACATGGACACATCTTACCACAATATGGAGTTAGGAGATTAGTAGATAGAAACATATATACATAGTTGCCGAAAACTAACTTTTCAGGACCCTCAAGAACGTGGGTACCAAAGGTCACATCTACTCTTGATGTAGGTGGACCTTCCCTCCTTAACTAAGAGTAAGTGGATTTTCGATAGTGGATGCTCGCGACATATGACGGGAGACACAAATCTTTTCGCATCACTATCGATGAAGAGAGAAGGATATGCATCCTTCGGTAATAACCTAAAAGGGTATATTATAGGTAATGGTACTATTGGTTATCCTCCTTCTCCTGTAATAAAGGATGTCTGCCTAGTGACCGAGTTAAAGCATAACCTGCTCAGTATAAGTCATCTTGCTGATCATGGATATGATATTAACTTTGGACAATCTAAATGCTACATTTATGATAGGTCAACAGGAGACATCATTTATGAAGGGATAAGAGAGGATAACATTTATATTTTCTATCTATCTAGAGATACTAACAGTGCAGGAAGATGTCTCTATGCTCACAAGGATGAAAGATTACTATGGCACCAGCGTCTTGGTCATGCCAATATGGATACTATATCCAGGCTATCGACTAAGAAGCTCGTTAGAGGCTTGCCCGACATCACATTCAAAAAGGACACGGTATGTGCCGAATGTGAGTTTAATAAGGCAACCAAGTCCTCATTTCATTCCATAAACTCTGTAAGTACTACTAGACCCTTGCAATTACTTCATATGGATTTATTTGGCCCCAGTAGAGTAGCCAGTCTTGGTGGAAAACTCTACGCTTTTGTTATAGTAGATGACTTTTCTAGATTTACTTGGGTTTTCTTTCTTACAAACAAAAGTGATGCCATTTCAATTTTTAAATTTTTTGCTAAAAAGGTTCAAAACGAAAAAGGCTACATGATCACACGAATCCGAAGTGATCATGGTGGCGAATTCGAAAATACTGATTTTGAAAAGTTTTATGATTTAAATGGTTTTGATCATGAGTTTTCGTGTCCAAGAACTCCTCAACAAAATAGTATTATGGAGCGGAAGAATAGGACTCTTGGCGATATGGCTAGAGTCATGCTGAATAAATTTTTACTTTCGAAATATTTTTGGGCTGAAGCTGTCAGTACAGCGTGCCATATTTTAAATAGGGTGCTCATTCGTCTTATTACGAAGAAAACACCCTATGAGCTTTAGTTTGGAAGAACTCCAAACGTTTCATATTTTCGAGTTTTTGGTTGTCGATGTTTTATCTTTAACACCAAAGACAACTTAGACAAATTTGATGCCAAAGCTGACGATGGTATATTTCTTGGCTATGCGGCCAATAGCAAGGGATATAGAGTATTCAATAAACGCTCATTAATTGTGGAAGAGTCTACCAATGTGACTTTTGATAAAGATAACAGTTCAACAATTACTCTTAATGATGATGTTGAGCCATCAACTTCTACTCCGATGAATACCACCACTGAGACCAATTCTCTGGAGGGCTTGCCAAAGAAATTCTCTTTCAAGCTGTCACATCCAGAAAATTTGGTTATAGGTGAGGTTTCACGCGGAGTAAGTGCTAGATCATCATTAAGAGACTCCATTGCTAGTACTGCCTTCATTTCACAAATTGAGCCGAAAAATATTGTAGAAGCTTTTAATGATGAGTTTTGGATTTCTGCCATGCAAGAGAAACTCAACCAATTCGAGAGGAGCCAAGTTTGGGAACTTGTTCCTAGGCCGGTAAATCCCTCGATTATTGGTACTAAATGGGTTTTTCGAAACAAAGTAAATGAAGATGGTTCAGTTACACGCAACAAAGCTCGTCTAGTAGCTCAAGGATACAACCAAGAGGAAGGTATCGACTACGATGAGACATATGCTCCTGTTGCGAGATTGTAAACCATTCGGATGCTTTGCGTATTTGCTAACTTTCAAAATTTCAAATTATTTCAAATGGATGTTAAAAGTGCTTTCTTCAATGGATTTATTTAGGAGGAAGTTTTTGTAAAACAACCCCCTGGTTTTAAAAATCACAAATTTCTCGACCATGTTTTCAAGCTCAAGAAAGCGCTCTATAGCCTCAAACAAGCCCCTAGAGCTTGGTATGAACGGCTAAGTAATTTCTTGCTTGAAAAAGATTTTTCAAAAGGGAAAGTTGACACTACACGTTTTATAAAATCTTTCAAAGACACTATTCTCTTAGTACAAATTTACGTTGATGATATTATATTTGGTTCTACTGATGAAACTCTCTGTCAAGATTTTGCCAAGTGTATGCAAACCGAGTTTGAGATGAGCATGATGGGGGAGCTCAATTACTTTCTTGGACTGCAAGTCAAACAAACATCAAATGGAACTTTTATCTGTCAATCGAAGTATACAAAGGACATGCTGAAGAAATTTGACATTGACAACGTCAAACCAATCGGCACTACAATGGCTACTATAACTAAACTAGAACCAGATAAAAGTGGCAAACCTGTGGATCAACGAAAGTATTGAGGTATGATAGGCAGTCTACTATATTTAACTGCTAGTCGCCCTGATATTATGTTCAGCGTTTGTTTGTGTGCTAGATATCAAGCAAATCCTAAGGAATCACACATGTCTGCCGTTAAGCGTATCTTTCGATACCTTAAGGATACGGTTACAGTAGTCCTATGGTATCCCAAATCAACATCATTTGACCTCATTGGTTACTCTGATACTGATTTCGCCGGATGCAAGGTCGACCGTAAAAGTAAAAGCGGCACGTGTCATTTATTAGGAAAGGCTCTTGTCTCTTGGTTTAGCAAGAAGCAGAATTCTGTCGCACTATCCACAACAGAAGCTGAATATATAGCAGCTGGTCGTTGTTGTGCACAAATTTTGTGGATGAAGCAAACCCTTGAAGACTATAACTTATCTTTTATGCACATTCCTATATTTTGTGACAACACTAGTGCTATAAATCTCACTAAGAACCCCAAATGTCACTCACGCACGAAGCACATTGAAATATGTCATCACTTTTTGCGTGATCACCAGCAAAATGGCACTGTTAACTTAGAATTTATTGACACTGATCATCAGCTAGCAGATTTTTTTACAAAACCACTAACCGAAGAGCGTTTCAACTTTCTTTGTCGTGAACTAGGAATTTTGGATGAAGCTGTGGTTCATTAAAGTAACCTGGATAAATATCGATTATGTCTTGATTTTTATGATGAAATTGCTATGGGTACAAGCCGAAAGGGTCCTTCTGACAACAAGGCGTAAAAGCCTAAGCGACACGGTGCACTAGTCCTCTGGACTACCGCTAGCTGGGATCCGGCCCCTGCAGCTACCCCATGGCAGCTTCAAAATATTGAATTGTGGCATAATTCCTTGTTTATTACATGGTATACTTTTATTTATCACATGCTAAAATTTAAAATTTCAAACTTCACTTTGATTCAGCGTTGACTTTTTGCTATTATCTACTTGGTTTTCTCTTTTTGTATATACATCTATCCGTTATCGTATTCCTTTTAGTCTATTTTTTCTAGCCTGATTTCTGTTCTGGCTACAGAAACCAGAATTTGGGCCGAACTCTGCCTTACCCAGAGTTCAGGCCGAATTCGGTCTGGCCGTTCCAGAATCGAAAGCAGGCTCAGCCGCTGATCAAAATATGATCCAATGGTCCATAATTGTTTCGACCATTCGAGCCCTTACACTTAAACCGGGTTCTCCTCCTCTTTTGCCTCCATTGCCACCTTCTAAACTTCTCCAAACTACTTATCTTCAAACCCTAACCCTACTTCTTCCATCCTAGTGCATCTTTCTTCTCAAAATTCAAGGAGAAGGATTCCCTCACCATTCTCTTTCATCTTTCATCAACAAATTGAGGTATATTTTCACAATTCTCTCCATCTAAATTTTCTCAATTTTCTTCATTATTTATGGCTCCTAAGTTGTTCAATAGAGGGAAGAGACTTCGAACCGAGGGTGCGTCCTCTTTGAATGCTCCTCTTCGTGTTGAACAACCCGTTGAACTACCTTATCAACAACTTATTCACCCGTTGTTCAACCCACCTCATCCACTCGACTCCAACATGTACGATGACCGGATATTTGTATCACTAGACTCTTCCAATGAGTGGTTTAGTGATTTTTGATCACGTCCTGTGTATTCGGGTCATCCTATAAATTTTACTATCTTTTCACAATATGATTCATTATTTCATGATCTATGTCTTGATGAACTTTTCATTACCAATTCGGTTATATATCTCAATGCCATCCAAATGTTTTATTGCAACCTTTCTCACAATGATAAACATCTATTTTCACGTGTTGCGGGCATTGATATTTCTTTTGATGATTTTGACTTGGCCGAATACCTTGAAATTCCGAAGTCTGACTCATGGGAGAAACTTGTTGAAGCTCGCAAGTTTCAATTCCCCGATGGGTCATCCCTAGAAACCTTTAAGGACTATTTGTGTACTCCTAACACACGTCCTCGCAAGCTTCTTGCCAAGTTTCTCAATCCTTACTTTTATGAACTTCATCGCATTATTTTTAACACGATTCTGCCCAAAGAAGGATCAACTAACGAGGTTATATACTTTGAAATCTCTGCTATGTACCACCACCATTTTTATGTTCCTTTTAATCTTCCACGTACCATGATGGACTGGATGATTAATGCAAAGAAGAAGCCAAGATCCTTGGTTTATGCTCTTTATCTTCCTATGATCTTTCGTGCCTTTTGTGTCCCTCTTGATGAGTGCCAATTCCTTTCTGCCCCTGCCTTCCTCTTTAAGGCACGGCGGATTCAGGCAGCAGTTGGCTCACCTGATGTGTCTGAGCACTCTGACGATGAGCCCGACGCACCTCCTCTTGGACAGGATGCGCCTCCTCCTCCTGCTACTCTTGAGTCAATACAGACTATGCTCCGCGATCGATTCACTTTAGAGGATGATCGCTGGACTCAGCTTGACTACCGGACCACCCTGCTGATGAGTGCCATCAGCAACTCACTGCACAATATTTGGTACTCTATGTTCCGGCATCCTTCTATGCCTATTCCTATGGAGCGGGACCCTGCTCGCGATGGATACCGTATCGATGACCCTTGGGTTATCCGCTACCTGGATCCGAATGCGACGTTCGTGGACCCTCGTCGTTCCTTCACTGATCCATCCGATGACGCTGGGCCTTCACGAGCTCGATAATGGATGTTGATTTCTACTTGTTGTTGCTGCTGCTGAGGATCGTAGTTTATGCTTTTTTGCATTTTTAGTTGATGTAGTTGTTTTTCTTCTGCTCTTTGGTTGTATTAGCACTTTTTATGTGACTCTTGAGACATTTTTATTCTGTCGCTTATCAGTTTATGCAGTTTATTATTATTATTTTTTTGGTGTGCTTGCCAGTCATTATTTCTGGTTGTTTGATAAATGCCAAAAAGGGTAGAAATATTTTTGCTATATTCATTATCATATCCTTGTGTATCAGTGCTTTGGAAAAGAATGTTTGTATCAGGACAACAGGACAAGAGCAATGTTTACGAGGGAGCTATTGATCGCTCTGCACTGATTACGGGGGAGCTATGCTACTGCTCTTTAATGTGTCCAGGTATGAATATTGAATATACAAATATCATTTTATCAATTATCAATATGGGGGAGATTGTTGACACAAAATCACAGTCAACCAAATATTGATACAATTGACGACATGATACTTGTAATATTTCAATACGACACATGAAGGCTGAACTCAGTACAAGATGGACGACAGCTCGCACCTGCTATGTTAAATGTTTTAAGTCTGTATTTTACACTTTTATTGAGTCTATACATATGTAAATTGAGTCGTACTGAGCAATTTGACACTTAACCTATACCCATACCTCAAAACAAAAGCTCCACAAAAATCCAAATAAGCTCATTTACCCATTGGACCAGTTCTGTGCTCTCGAGACAGAGTTCGGGCCGAACTCTACCTCCACACAGAGTACGGGCCGAACTCTGCCTCCTAAAATCCAGGACCCTAATTTTTAGGGTTGGCTGGATGCAAGTTGTCCAACGGCCAAATTTTTGAATATTTGACCCAGAATTCTAGCCGAATTCTGCCTATCTGGTATCCTATAAATAGGCCATGAATTATCTCATTTTCAATCATCCAATCTTCTCTTCTCTTCTCTCTAAAGCCTTATACAAGCCATACCCTTCTCATCTACTAGCCACAAGCTCCCTAAGCCTCGAAGTGCTTAGTACTTTTTAGTTAGGAGTTTGTGGAAGAGTTTAAGAAGTCGCTTGGAAAATTCCAAGCATCGCAACTGCGATCTCTGTAAGAAGTTGACGTGCTCTTCTAAAGAAAAGGCACGGGTTGTAACTACAATTTCACAAATAGTGGATTTAATCCTGAGCTAGAGTTCTCAGGCCTGGACTAGTCCTCCACGAGGAAAACCAGGTTAAAATCGGCTGTGTTTGCGTATGCTTTCTCGCTCTTTACTATTTCTGCATTTACTCTGATTATTTACTGTTGGTGAAAGAGTTTAATTTTTAGTTGGACATCTTTTTGTCATAAACTCTATTCACCCTCCTCTAGAGTTGCCTATTTGTTCTTCAATTGGTACCAGAGCTCTGTTCTCTCAACAAGGACTAACATCCTAGAGCTGATCCATGGCAACCACACAATCTATGATTTCCAATCACGGTGAAGGGCAGTCCACTCATAGGCCTCTCCTATTTGATGGGACAAACTATACCTATTGGAAAACAAGGATGAGCTTTTATCTCAAGTCGCTAGACTTCGACCTGTGGACCATTGTTACCGATGGTTACAAAAAGCCCGCCAGGATAGTTGTCAATGGTGATCTCGTTGAGAAACCACATGACAAATATTCTGACGAGGAGAAGAAACAGGCGAGTCTAGACGCGAGAGCTATTAATGCTTTATTCTGCGCTATAGACAGGAATGAGTTTAACAGGGTCTCAACATGCACCACCTCTCACGAAGTATTGAGACTTCTAGAAGTGACGCATGAAGGAACCAATCAAGTCAAGGAGTCAAAAATAAGTCGTCTCACTCAAGAATATGAGGCATTCAAGATGAAGCCAAATGAGACGATCACACAAATGTTCACAAGATTCCTCGACATCATCAACCCCCTGTCTTCTCTCGGCAAGCAATATACAAATCGCGAGAAGATCCGCAAGCTACTTAGGGGGCTACCAAAGATTGGAACCCTAAGGTGACAGCCATCATAGAAGAAAATGATCTCACGACTATGTCCATGGAGACTTTGATGGGAAAGCTGATGACTCATGAGCTTGACCTCAAAGACTTCGAAGATCCTTCGCCTAAGACAAAGGAGATTGCCCTTAAAGCTCATCGACGAAGGGTTGATCCTGAAGAGACGGATGACGACAACTCGGAAGGTGATGATCAAGCTATCCTTGTCCGCAACTTCAAGAAATTCCTTCGCTTCAATCGAAGAAAGAAGGAACCGCAAGAAGATGACAAACAAGAGCCAACATGCTACGGTTGCAAGAAGACTGGACACGTCCAAAAAGACTGTCCATTCGCAAAGAAGAGCAACCGATATGAGAAACCATACAAGAAGGCTTCCTCAAGAAAATATGCCAACACAAGCATTTGGCATGAAAGCGAAGCTAGTGATTTCGAGAAAGAAAAGGACTCTCCTCAAGATACTGCCAATGTATGCCTAATGGCAACATCTGACAAGGTAACTAGCGAAACTCTCGATGATTTCACTTTTGACGAACTTGGCGATGCATTCAATGATTTACTCAATGACCACAAGAAAGTCATTAGTAAATATAAACACACCAAGGAAAAGATCAAAAGTTATGAAGTCGAGATTCAAAGACTCTCTTCATTGCTTGATAATATCAGAGACACTTCACCCACGGAAGTTACAAATGGGGTGTCTAAGCTTAAATCAAGCCTACATGATGCCGAAGCACGTATTGAAAAGCAAACACAAGAGATCACAGCACTCAACATTGAGATTGCTGAAGAAAAGAATAGACACAAGATCTCTATCACTAAGATTTATGGTTTGAATACTAAGATTAATGAACTGTAGGCTGTCTCTAAGAAATTAGAGACTAGATTGGGAAAACAGGTTGCTCAACCTCAAACCCAATCACATGACACACACAAAGAACAACACTGCTCAACATAGTCAAACACGACATCCACCTGCAGCACGAAAATATGCTTACATGTACACCCACTTCCATACAGCACACAAACCACATGCACGTAGAAATCTTTCTCATAACTATCACTCTAATGCGACACATAATCACTATGCTACACATAGATATAATCATTACCATGCTGCACATAAACACAAAATGCCAAGTTCTAAAGAGACTTAGAATCAAGTGGAGAAGAGAATGGAAAAATAAAATGGAAGATCCATCATGAAGTAAGTTGTATTTGCCAAGGGCTTCTTTGGTGGGTGGGAGGAGTAATGGAGAAAAAGAAGAAGTAAATGAAGAAGAGTAATGAAGAGAGAGAGAAAGGAGTTGACTTATATAGCAATCCCTCTCATCTCAACCCAAAATAAACCTGTCACGACCTGCACCCACTGTGAGGGTACGAGAACGTAACAACGCCTAGCCTACGCCGCAGTGTCAGTAGTAGAACGCTGTCCTAGGTCAATCATCTAGCAATATAAAGGTACCTGTACAGTATATACACTCAGAATGGAGGTGACATAGCAATACAATCTCAATCACATCTTAGGTAGAATATGATAAAAAGATAGAGAGATAATGAACGAAATGAAATCACAGAGATACAAACAAATAGAATCCAAGTGTCTATGATAACATCTCCACAACATCCAGATAAAACAACTCCTAGTGTATACAATAATGTATCATTGAGAAAGACAAGGTAAAAATCTAAGCTAGCAGTCTAAACCACTGGTGGCAGATCCTCTACTACAAGTGGGTCCAAGTCACAAGTGTTGTCTAAAGCTGCACCATAAGGGTAGACACCATAGCCTCATCATTCTCTGTAAAATTTTCAACATGTCCAGTCAGGACAGGAGCGAGCACAATACATCTCAACAGTTCATAACAGGTTAGAAAATATAATCATGCAGTAAAGTAAGATATAGGAACTGAAAGAAAGTACAGAATGTAAACAGAGAGAGAACTGTAATAGAAATATCTACTATAAGTAGAGAACTAACCGTGGCTAGTGAGTCGGAGTACAATATAAACATGTGAATGGCATAGGAGATTCTGGGAACTATACTATGGAGTGAATCTGGGAACTACACTACTTGGATATTATTCACATGTCTACTTCTACTCCCCCGTACCCCCAATCAATACACAAGGATCCAGCCAGGTTATGTTATGATTCCATGCAATGGCCCACAAGGGGTCATGGTAGGCCCATAAATGGGTGATTCTGGGAATGTCCATAAATGGGTGATTCAAGGAAGACTCTGTGATCATGACAGTACATGTCACAAGTGATCAATGAATCGTGAAGCATAGTGATACACCATGTAAGTGAAATGCACAGAACATGTAGTATCCGATGCACCCTGAGGGGATAACATCTCAAGAAGGGATCCATATAGTACTAATCCGTGTGACCAACGTGACAGTATCAAGTAAAGTAATTTAAAGCAGGAAAATAATTCTAAACAGGATATGAAATGATCAGAGAATGTACTCGCCTAGTATCCTGAATATCTAAAGAGAATATATTGTTCGAGGAGTGGTGTCTGGCTCCTATAGAACAGTACAAGTCACAACATGTCCAAAATAGTATAATAGACGGCTACAATGCATCTACATGATGTCTGAGGTCAATCTAGGCTAAAGTCAACCCTTGGTCAACTCTAGTCAACTCTAACAGTCAAACTAGGTCAACACTGTCTAGATTAGTTCAACTTAGGTTTAACAACTTAATCTAGGTCTCTAACCAACTACCATACAAGCCACACTAGTCTAGTACCATAGCCTACACCATACTTCACATATAACAAAACCATGTATATATACATTCTACCAATCAATATATATCACATTCACATTTAGGCCACACACATAACAATTTCTATATATACATACCAATTTTCCACATGTCTATATACATATTATTTATATAGACAAAAGTAACATTTATATTATATTACATATATCACATTCACATTAGTATATATATTACACTCATATTATATATATATGTAATATACATATAGGGTAGCTATATAGGTACTAGATTACATATTCATATATATTTATGTAGAGATAGACATGTGTGTGTGTATGTGATATAATGTGTGAATGAGTGTGTGAGGGTCAAATAGGAAAACAGTTTTCAGATTTGAGTGTCCTGTGTGTGTTTGTGTGTGTATCCATTAGATGAGGGTGACTGTGTGTGAAAGGGTAACAAACCAGTGTCATGTGTGACAGGAATATAATCATGCGTGTGAGTGACCATATCAATGAACAATGTGTGTGTATGTGTTGTGAGTGAATGTGGAGGATAGGACAGTGAACTGTTGTGAGAGAATTTTATATGTGAGTGTTTGTGTGTGATAGTGTAGAGGCAAGGTGAGAGTGTGAGCCAAATGCATATGTGTGTGTATGTGTTGAGGAGAACAGTGTGGTATGAATAAGTAAACAGGAATCAGGAAAGTGTGTGAATGATTGTGTGTGTATAATTCTCATGTGTGTGCAATGTGTATGTTTGTGACTGTGAGGAAAAACAGGGAAAGGTTTCAGGATTTCCTGAAACCAGTGATAGGTAGCCCCAAACAATATGCAAAACCCCATTTCAATGATCCTTTGCAATAGCACAGATCAAAGTGAACAAGTACATCACCCATCAAACATGTAGGTAACTAATTCCTACATTAACAGCATCCTCAATAAAAAACAAATTTTAAAACCAAAAATTAGTTTTCTGTTCATGTATCAGTGTACAAGGAAAATCGAAGAATTCGACCCCTAAAACATCATAAAAACCACAAGTAATCATGTACACTATTCCTTAACATGTAGGTGAGCCTATTACTGATATTTAATCATCATAAATCAGGAAAAATGAAATCAATTTAACCAAGAAAAATCAGTTTCCAGTTTTTGTATCAGCCGTATCAGCCTTCACAGAAATTAAGAATTTCGAATTCAATTTCATATCTAAATGCCAAACAAGGGGTTGGTAAATGATGACATACACGTGAGGAAACTAGAGAGTGCATTCGTGTCCAAGAATTGGACACGAATCATGTCCAAACAATACCTGAACACAGACACTTGAGAGTGCAAAGACAATCGTCGTGCACGCGTGCACGTGAATCCAACACGCGACACACGACACGACACGATACGTGCTTGTGTCCAGAGGTTCGCCTAGGATAGCCCTAGGTCTGACACACCCTGCGCTAGGTCCACGAGTCCTACAGACACGATACGACACGCGTGTCAGTCGTGCACGTGCACGCGCACAGCAGCTCGTGCGCGACAGCGCGCGACCAATTCGACCCCGATTTCTCCTCGGGTAGTGTACGAGATGCTCCCAAATTTTGGGAGCATGGTCGCAGACATTGCCCCAAGGTTCACACAAGAAATCAGGACACGACGTGTCCTGTGTCCAGAGATATGGAGCCCGTGATGCAGGACACGGCCTACGGGCTCGTGCTGCATGTCCAAATGAAATACACGACACACAAGGACACAAAACACCAGGACACCCACACAAAAATTAATACTCTCACCTAGATCTACAAATCCATGCAATCACTTTTCAAAAATACGAAAATTAATTCCTATGTGGCATTTCTACAAATACCTATTCTATCAATACGATACGTGTCCGATACAGACACGAAATGGACACAAATTGTGCCCAAATCATGTGGGCAGTTAGGTAACCCCTAAACCTAACCTATTATCCAAGAAAATCAGAAAGAAACAAGGGTTTAGGTGGTTTACCTATTGAGTATCAAAACTCAAGGAAGAGCTTCAAAGAGGGGATTCCAAATGGCAACTCCAATCCTCCAAATGGCACACAAACTGAGGTGATCCTCCAAAATCAGTAAATAAACATAAATTAGATCCTATTGCAAAAGACTAGGATTAAAAAGGAGCTAAAATGAATTAATTAGGAATTTTGAGCATAGGAGAAAATACCTTTCCACCAAAATTAGGGAAAACCTAAAAAGAGGCAAGAACACTCTTAAGAGACTACTTATAGGCAAGGGAAACCTAATAGTGGCTGCTATGGTTGGGTTAGGATTGGTCTTGGGCTTAATTCATGGGCCTATGGCTTAAACACTAGGCTTAAAATTGATAAGTCATAAGTCATTGACTTAAGTCACTAGTCATGGACTAATTCCACCCAAACTAATCCTCCCTACTTTAAAACTTTCTAATTACTAAAGTAGGTTAACTAGAGTTAGACTAGGGTCACCAACGAGGGTTAGCTTCTAGGTTAGGCTCCAAAGTCAACACTAGTCAAGTCTAGATTAACCCTTAATTAAAATATACCAAAAATCATATAAATTCAAATAAATCTAAATAATTCATAATAAATCCAAATAATTCCCAAAAGTTCATAATGACCAAAATACCCCCCATGCTCAAAAGTAAAAATAATTATCCTAATGCCATATCACTAGTCTTTAATTTGGTAAATCACAAGTCATGGTTTTAATAATTTTTAAAATAATCAAAAATCACAAAAAATTCATATCATGATTTAAATATCATTAATAAAAGATTAAAATTACAAAATTTCAAAATTACCCTTATTTAGAAAACTGGGTGTTACAAGTCTACCCACCTTAGAAAAATTTTATCCTCAAAATTACGATGGTAGTACTCCTTCTAGGTCAAACATAGTCAAGGGTCAACCCTCTTAGTCAACAAGTCAAATCTAGGGTGTGGTCAACTGTCTAGTCAAACAAGGTCAATAAGTCAGCATTGGTCAATATTAGACTATGGGTCAATGATATAGGTCAAACTCTTATAAGCTAACTCAATGGTCATAACCAACCCACTCTAAGTTATCAAGTAACCCATATCATTATATATAGAATATTATATATATATTATATATATAGAATATAATATAGATATATAATAGATTATATATATATATATATATGCTATATATATATTATATATTTTATATATATATATATATATATATATATATATATATATATATATATATATATATATATATATATATTACTCAACTATATATCCATATACATATATCACATATACATATATCACATATATCACATAATATATATATATATTTATATATATATATTATATATATATATATATATATATATTATATATATTACTCAACTATATATCCATATACATATATCACATAAATATATACCTATATAGAATATATAACATATATGTATATACACAAGATATATCTAATACCAAGGATAATGGACACAAAGGCAGCAGCCCAAGGAAACAAGAACTACACATAACTCATATATATACACATTTCTCATATGTGTATATAGGATTACCTATAGGTAAGAAATAGGACATAATACTCAAGAAGGTAGGGCAAGAAAGTGTACCCATGATCACACATGTGCAAGGTGTGAACCAGGAATGAACAGAGCTAGCAGATCAAATGCAGGGCCAATTACTCATGCTACTCCTATGTGAAGGGTTGAACCAAAGGAATGCAGGAACATGAAACCTAAAGTGGATTGGCCAGATAAGTTCAAGAACAAGACTACATGAGAGTGGTAAGTATCAAAGTTTCTCAAAGTCTGATATCAAACCCATTCATGGACAAAATGATATAGGGACTGGACCAATTAATTCAAGGAAATTAAAATTGAGTGATGCAGTCTATTATGCAGTAGATATTATGCAGGATAAATGAAGAGTTCAAGGTATGCCATGAAGCACAGGACCAATGGAGTGCAAGATATGTGAGGTTCTGATACATAAAGTATGTATCCTAATGCAGGGCAGATAGGTGTAGTACAGTGAAGTAAAGAGATGCAGTGAGCTAAAAAGTTAGTATCTCAACAAAAACTTGGTCTTCTTGACTGAGCCAAGATATCCCAAACAAGTATGATACAAAAGATTTATAGAACAGTGAACTAAAGTAGATATCCTAAGTGATGTAGACTTTACCTGGACAAGGATGAGTGCGGACCTCTAATATGCATGATACTGACTCCAGATGTGCAGAATATGACAAGTGGTTGATGGTTATATTGGTGAGTTAATAACTGGGCCCTGAACAATGGTCCAGTAAAATCTATGATACAATATGGTAGGTAATTGAAGTTGAGTGCAGTGAACAACTTGAAATAGTATGAACTGAGGGAACAAGGTCTCTAGTGAAGGGTCTGCACACTGCCTATAAACAACAAAGAGAGCTTAACTAAAATAGAAAACTGAACCAAATATAGGCTAAACAACATGTCAATATCCTATACAACAATGGCCTATAGATACCGACCAACCCATATCCCATATGCCAATCTCATCTGCAATCTATCTATATCTATAGACTTCTCAGTCTTAGGTGAAGCTACAACTACCCCCTAGGAAAGGCTCTGGTCACGGGTGCTCCACTGGAAGGGTAAGGAAAAAAAATAATAATAAATCATCAAAGCTGTAAGGAATACTAACATCCTATAAGTAAACTGGTTGGTATTATAAATAACAGGAAAACCATCTACAATGGGTTACTATTCTAATACCAATGCTAACTATCATCTTTAGGGTATAGACACTCTACAAGTCATCATATCATTACACTATGGAAGAACTACATATATATGAATAAGCTCTACAAACTAAATATTCCTACTCCCAAGTTATTTGATGATGGAATACAATTTTTTTAACAACAGAAGGGTTCGATGTCCAAAATCATGTTACTCAGAGTCTTCGTCGTGCTAGTGAGCAATGCTACGATAATCACAGAGTCCTTGACTAAGGTACATACTCTAGGTTCATGGTACAAATTTCCGTATTGTCGCATGCGGACGGCAAAAACCTTAAATTTCCACACCCGAGAATACGTCCAAAATCTGACTATATGTTCTCAACTATGCCAGTAACACGACTATCGAAGATTCTAGATCCGTAATTTAGGTGACTTGCCCATATGATTTTTCTCAGAAGAAAAAAAACAAACATACAAGGAAACAACAAGAACAAATTGATCAGTCAACAAGGAGCGTGTAATCGAATTTTAAGATAGATATAAGAGGCAATTGTGGAAATGGAATTGTGAAGACGGAACTTGCAGCAAGATCTCCAATGGTCTGTGCATCCTCGACTGTCCTGGCGATAGCTCCCTGCTAGTTTCCTGGTCTGCTGTGATGATGCGCATGAACCGATGCTGCTGCATGAACGCG
>JANAVB010000045.1:0-22294 GCA_029216955.1 Iris pallida | reverse complement strand
AAATGGATAAGCAAGACATGATCAAGCTTATTCGTGATTATATCGATGTCTTTGCATGGAGTTACGAAGATATGCCAGGGCTAGATCCGAAGATTGCAATGCACAAACTCAATATCATGCCAAATGCTAAACGGTTTTAAAACACAACAGCGACGATTTCGTCCAGACATCATGGATGCAATGAAGCTGAAGCAACAAGCTTATGGCTTCTGGATTTATTCGAGAGAACAACATCCTGAATGGGTGGCTAACATCGTTCCTGTCCTTAAAAAGACTGGCAAGATCCGGGTCTGTATAGATTTTCGTGATCTCAATGCGGCTTGTCCTAAAGACGAGTTTCCTCTTCAATTACTGATTCATGATTGATAACACATGTGGTTTCGAACGAATGTCATTTATGGATGGGTATTCGGGATACAACCAGATCAAATGTTTCCAGATGATGAAAAACACACTCCTTCAGAACGCCGATCGGTACATACTGTTATACAGTGATGCCGCTTGGTCTCAATAATACAGAGCAACATATCAGCGAGTAATGAGCATTATATTCGCGAACATCTCCGGAAAATAGTCGAATGCTATGTTGATATATTGCGGTCAAAAGTCGACGAAAGGAGGATCATATCCAAGATTTGAAGACTATCTTTGATTTAATGCGTCAGCATCAACTTAAAATGAACCCTACTAAGTCCTTTCTGGGCGTCTCTAGTGGTAAATTTCTCGGCTTCGTCATTACCGCTAAAGGTATACACGTGGATCCCGAGAAGATCAAAGCCATTCAGAGATGCGTCCTCCACGCACCTTAAAAGAGCTACGAGGATTTCAAGGAAGAATTGCTTATATCAGGAGATTCATTTCTAACTTATCAGGACGCTGCAGACCATTCAACAAACTTCTGAAGAAGGTGTATCTTTCGTCTGGAACGAGAATGTCAAAAAGCATTTGACGATATTAAACAGTATACTCAGGAACCCTCCAGTTTTGGTACCTCCCGTCTCGGGGATACCATTCCTTCTATATGTTCGAGCCATGGATCATTCTTTTGGTGCATTACTTGCCCAAAAAAAATAGATGGCCATGAACAGGCTATTTATTATCTCAGTCGCACAATACGGGTGCTGAACTGCGTTATTCTCCAATCGAGAAAGAATGCTTAGCATTAATGTGCTGTTCAGAAAAACGCGACTTATATTATCGGTCAAACGATTCATGTCAGGATTATGAGAAGAAACCTGGTATTCTCAACTCCAGACTAGCTAATTAGGGAATCTTGTTAGCTCAATACGATATGCATTATATTCTTCAGCAAGTAGTTAAAGGACAGGCTCTTGCTAATTTTCTGGCTGCTCATGCAATTCAGAAGATTCTAAATTATATGATGAGATTCCTGACGAAGTCTTGGATTCAAATATGATTTCTGAAGAAGTTCCTACCTGGCGTCTATTCTTTGATGGAGCATCTAGAATAGGTCCTAACGGCGATATTGTCGCTGGAGTTGGGATTGTTCTTGTATCCCCAGAAGGACTAATATTCAGAGGCTTATTCTCTAGATCAATCATGTCAAACAATGTAGCCGAATACAATGCATTACTCATTGGTCTTCAACTTGCTAAACATCTAAATATCAATTTTGGAAGTTTTGGAGACTCCAAGCTTATTGTCAATCAGATCAGAGGAACGTATGAAGTCCGTCACCAGGATTTGATACCTTATCATCGAGCAGCACTCTCTATAGCCTCATCTTTGAAGGTTTCTTTATTGAACATGTTTGACGAGCCTATAATGCAGAAGCTGATGCTTTAGCTAATCTTGCTGCTGTTAGCTATACCAATCAGACGTCAGCAAGTGATAGTGGTTATAACCGAGAACTATTCTTTGTGTTGAGAATAATTTGGCTTTGGCTTTTCCCTATAAACCAGACGAAGATTCTTTCAACCTTGATGCTGGATTAAAGTTTGACAAAATATCCCCGTCTTCTTCCGATTCTTTACTATGGAATATGTCTTTTCTAATGAAACAGAAGCCTAATTGAAGACGGAGACGCCCGTTTCTAGATTTTGTTTTGTATGATATACTTCCTGATAATCCGAGTGAAGCAGCGTCTATTCGACGTCGATCTCTCAGATTCTATTATAATCATACGATGAAAACATTATATCGTCGGTCTTACGACGGTTCTCCTCCGATGCATTGCTGTGAAGAAACACAACAGATAATCCGTGAAGCACAAGATGGTGTTTGCGGAGCTCATCAACCAGGTCCTAAACTTCAAGAGCGTTCCGACGTATGGGTTATTATTGGCCCACAATGGTGGCTGATGCTATTCAATATGCTCGGAAATGTAAAGCCTGTCAAATTCATGCAGACTTTATCCATCAACCGTCAGAGTTCTTACACCCAACAGCGGCATCATGGCCCTTTGAAGCTTGGGGCATGGACGTCATTGGTCCCATCAACCCACCATCATCAAGAGGACATCGGTTTATTTAGCAATAACCGATTACTTTTTCAAATGGGCTGAAGCAATCCCGTTATCCGAAGTTAAAACTTCTAGTGTTATCAACTTTGTCAAACATCATGTTATCTATCGATTTAGTGTTCCTTGGCGTATTATCCATGATAACGGACCGCAGTTCGTCGTCAGAAATTTACTCGATTCTGCGACGATCATCGGATTAATTAATTTAGCTTCTACAGCATACAATCCAGCAGCTAATGGATTGGCAGAAGCTTTCAATAAAACAATCATCAAACTCTTGAAAAGTTCGTTTCTTCCAACAAACGCAACTGGAGCGAGAAGCTTGGTGAATGTTTATGGGCCTACCGTACCACAGTTCGCAATGCGACCGGATGTACACCTTTCTTTTAATATATGGGTGTGAAGCTGTTTCCCCTTGAGACCCAGATTCCTTCTCTGAGAATTGCAATCTCCAATGAACTGACAACAGAAAATAATGATCGTCTTCGACTTCAAGAGTTGGAAGCTCTAGATGAAAAACGATTGTATGCTCAACAAAATATCGAGCTGTATCAGGCCCGAATCTCAAAAGCTTTTAACCGGAAAGTCAAAGTCAGAGCATATCAGAAGGAAGAACTGGTCCTTACTGTCAGACGTCCTATGACCATGACACATATGAGCAAAGGCAAATTTGATGCAAAATGGGAAGGCCCATTCGTAGTAAACAAAGTCTTCTCCAACGGAGCATACCAGCTTGCCTCTATGGATGGGAAAGTCATGATGATGCCTATCAATGGCAAATTCTTAAAGAAATATTATGTATAATATTTCATTATTACCATTCCCCAGCAAATATAAAATTCTTCTCTACAAAAGTTATTTCGATATCGTTATCCCCAGAGGAAACTGATATTCCACCATGTATCATCTTCCCAGAGAATTTGATATTTTGTTTTATTAGATCCCCAGTGGTTTTAATAAAGATCTTGTATAGAAAATCATGTCCATATTACCTCTGAATTTTCTATCTCAGTATGTATCATATTTTCTATTTTAGGAAAATGATATCTCGTCTTTTGATTTCCGAGTCCAAAGATCATGGAAAATATAATTCAAAGATATCTTTATATCTGAATTCTGTTTTCTCTAATCAGTATTAAACTAAAAAAAAAATCTTTGGTTTAATATCATGATAGAGTTACAAAGTTTATTTGTATATTCTATTCTATTGAAATATGTCATGTATTATTTACCTCTGAACATGTTTTCTACAAAAGTGTCATCCACAGAATTGAAATCAAGCCAAGATGTTCATTTCTTTAATAAGAATCAAACATTGCTTACAATTGGATTTCAAAAAAAAATTTCAGTACATGAAAAATGTAAAAGAACTATTTAGGAGGTGTAATGATCTCCTGAATACGAATGATTACATTATTCATCTTCTCATCATGAGCTTTCTTGATTCGCTCTGATGTTTCAATTCCAATCCTCCGTTGGTCATATTCCACAATAATAGAACTACGGCGATTGGTTTCTTCAATCTGATTGATTTGCATTAATTCTCGCTCTTGCTGTAAAACTTGACAGCGTTCAGCTTCAGATTGACGATCAGCAGCAATCTTTGATTGTTCTTTCTCCACAGAGGCAATTTGCTCCTGAATACGAGCTAGCTCTTCCCTCAATTTTCTAAGCTCCTCAGCTCTTGACGCTTCATCCTTCTCTAAGCGCTCCATATTCTGACGAGTACTTATTATTTCTTCGTCTTTTGCCATTAACTCTTTGGAAGATTGAGCGAGAAATTCTGTCAGAGCAATATGCTGAGCTTGAGCTTCATTCTCCAATTGAAAATTTTCAGCTGCAGTCAGAGATTCAATATCCTCCTTTTTAGTCTCCCAGTATTTTTGGATGTTGGCTTCTAAATCATTCAGGAGATGTTCAAAGAAGACACATTGAGCCTCATAACCAGATTGTCTCAAGGCTGAACGTGGGAAACTAGTCGCTTCTCGAAGACTCGAAAAGGGCATAGTCTCATCTTTCATGAGTCGCCTCGAATATGTATCCAGATATGTATAAATAATATCTGAATACATCCCCATGACTTTTGCTATCCCTGTGTCAAAACTGGGAGTCGCTGCAATAATAGGGGAAGGAGCAGGAGGAGCTTCTATTCTTGGAGCTGAAGTTAGTGCCTTTGGAGAACTCGGCAGATGGGAACTCCCCTCACCCACTTCAGTTTGAACAAGTGGGGCTTGAGTAGAACTCATAGCCGGTGCAGTTCCTACAGCTGTTGAAATAAAAGAAGCATGATCAAAACCAAAAGATAAATAAAGCAGAGACAAAACTTTGATGAATAAAATATTACCTGGAGTTGGTTCATATTCAGTCTCCTTCGGATCATTCAATCCGGCTTTTAGTCTGTTCAGGGTACTTTCTGACACGGGATTTATTTCACTGCTTCCCACTCCAGAAGTACTCGGAATTTGAACTTCAATTTCCAGATGCCTCTCCGGCTCTGGTGTCAACCCTGAGTGTTGACCAATGGTCTTCAGTGCATCGATTGGTGTTTTAGACGGTGATTCATCGTCTATCTCTATGTCTTCTTCTCCAGACGAATGCGACGACGGTTCATAATCAACTTGTTCGCTCTCTGAAGCTTCAACAATTGGATTGAGAGGAGTGGCTTCCTTCACTGATTCTCCCGAAATCAGTAAGTCATTATCCGTTTCAGTCTGATGCTCGGCCTCTGCCGCAGGTTGACTAATTTCCTGCGCATCATCGGCCATTGATGGAACTGAGCCTATATCAGAAGGCCTAGAAGACCCAGCAGTTTCAGGAATCTCTTCTTCTTCTGTCTTTACAGAGAAATCAAAAGCAGCTTGCTTTTCTGCAGCCAATCGCATAGCACGATCGGTGGGACTCTCTGCATCCAGACAAATTACGGATTTAGTTTTTGAAACTATTACTTTCCTTCCTATTCTTCTGGTTAAAGGAACAGTAGGATAATTGTCTATTGGATCACTACCTGCTTCATCAACATCTCTGGCTCATTCAGAAACAGGAGAATTCCCGGGAATAGTAATTCCTCCGCGACTTCGAGTTTCTGCTCGAGTAGCTCTTTTTACGGCAGGACCTGCAGCACCTTTACTCCTCTTCCTCTTCGGGGTATTGTCAATAGATATACTTTCTTCAGCACTCCCGATAGGCACATGCAATGGTTGATGAAGGTCATCAGAGAAAAAAGTTTCCAAAACATCATCATCAACTTCATCGGTGGCCAGAGGATCTTCTTTGTCATGACAATCCCTAGGCAAAGCGGATTTGGTTGATTTCTTTTCAACATGAATAAAGCTTCTACCTAAGATGCTAAATTTTTCATCAATGGTATTAGCTGATACATAAAATCTGGCATAGGACGCCAATATCTTAGCTCCTCTTCGATAGTTGACCGGATCTGGCATAGAAAAGGTAGCCCCTGTACCTTTGGCAATATAATATAGCCAAGCTCTGGCACCATCAACCAACCCGCCTTGATGAGCAAAACACGTCGTTGCATTGCCCACATGCAACTGATCGTAACCAAATTGACGAGCAAATCTGCTCGGAAGATATGGCTCTAGATATGTGATGTTGTCACGGCGGCAAATTAAATGAGATGGCCTGATTCTCTTTAGCCATTCATGTTGGACATCATCCAACTCATTAGCACCAACGCCGTCAATCAATCTCCCGGGCATGGTCTCATAACCAATAGGGGGAGGAACACAGGTGAAGCTCCATAGTTCTCCCCTGTTCAAACTGGTTCTGCAATCGGTTAAAGTATCATATCTCCATTTCGGTATGTGCTTGTACCTTTCAAGGAAAGTGTCATCTGGCCTAGCCATCCCAGCACTCATCAGAGATTCAAAATGAAGAAGCAGCCATCCAAACAAGTATGTAAAGGGCATTTCTACCCGAGGAAAGGACGTCAGGCTCTTCCGTGCCAATTCGAACATCCTATCTGTGTATGCCCTTAATCCGGCATTCAGACGGCAGGTCATTGCCGTTAATAGATCCATCTTATACCCAAAAACCAGCCGGACTGCTGCGAAGACGACTCCTCTGTGCATCCTGTCTGCCGAACAGGTGCCAGGAACTACGAATTTCCTCAGCCAAAGAGATATGAAACCGGCCAGATGACCTTCAACGGACAATTCTCGGCCACCCTGTTTAATATAGGTTTCAAACCTATCACCGGCCTTGTAGCTGTCGATGTCTTCTTCGACGACAATGTCATCATGATTAGTCTCCCGGATTAATCTGTTAATCTCGGCTTGACTCAAGGGCTTGAATTTACCGACATACTGCTCGGTCTTTTTCTTCTTTTGGACTTCGTCAGTGCGGCCTTGAAACAAATAAGCCATCCACTTCGAAGAATAACAATTGGAGTCCCCCTCTCCACCTTGTCCCTTATAAAAAGCTTTACAGATGCTGTAATGACACATTAATTCTTCAAATACATAAAGAATTAGTGGGTTGGCTACAGAGATCTTATTCATTTCGTCAACAAAAGGGATATATTCTTCATATGGCAAATCTGCCGTTGGTAGCTGAGATATATATGCCATTTCATGAAGGGCGAATCCCATCTCGCCCTTTGGGGTCATGAAGGTGCCGGTCCGATAGTTATATCTCTCCGCTAATGCCAAAAACAGATCCGGGTTCGGTTTGAAACCATAAGCAGTACACTTAATGGCATCATATAAACCTATCGCCTTCAACTGTGCACCGAAGTTCTGCAAAATCCATCTCACTAGAGCAGTCCATCTAGTGTTCTCTGGATTTACTAGACCAGTCAGCCTCATTGACTGTTTTGGGTAGATGGCATTCTTTAATTGAGCAAATTCGTTGGCAAAAAATTGGGACTCTGACTGGCTTCAGCAGTGCCGAGTCCTCAGGAGGGATGGTGGCAGGTAACAGTCCTCGCAGAGATGTGACATGTGGTTCAGTACCACTGCGGAACCTTCCTTGACGATATCCAATCCACCCAGCCTTAGCTTGTCGGGATGGAGTAATATCCCACTTCATCTGTCTTTGCTGGCCCGAATGGAATAAACGGGCTATGTTGATACTCTTTGTCAAACCAGTCAAATACATAGGCTGATTTACATCACCATCCCTATAGTAACTGTATGATACTTTGTCCAGAGCATGCTGGGAATTCATGTCAATAGCATCTCCAAAAAGGAATGCTGGCTTCAAATGGGCAACACCATCTACACTTTGTAACGACAGTCCACTCATTAGGTTCAGCAAAGTATCATCCTCCTGATTGGTCAACAGAGCTATTCTTGTGGAAGGTCCGTCAAATTGGGGAAAACGAACATGTGATAAATCACTTCTATAATTATTTCCCATACTTCCTTCAAATTCTGCTTCCTGAGCCAGAATATCCACTGCAAATGAAGAATAAAGTATTAGAAATCTTCAATGTCAAGAGATGATAAAGTTTAAACATACGCTCAGTTTTTACTAAGCGTACAGCTCAATATACGCTCAGTTTTTACTAAGCGTACAGCTCAACATACGCTCAGTTTTTACTAAGCGTACAGCTCAACATACGCTCAGTTTTACTAAGCGTATAGCTCAACTTACGCTCAGTTTTACTAAGCGTATGGCAGACTCAAGGCTCAGCATACGCTCAATTTTCTTTAAGCGTATGGTAGATTCAAGGTTCAGCATACGATCAGTTCAGTATACGCTTAGTTTTCTTTAAGCGTATAACAGATTTTATCTTAAGTGAATGGTTTTTAAAGTTCAGTTTATGATCAGTTTGAGCATATCAGCGTATGGTTGACAAGATGATCATTAAAAGTTTACGCTAACACAGGAGTTAGCGTATCTCAATGGGACAAATTGCCATAGCATATTCTTTTTAAAGATAGTGTATTTTGATATCTCTATTAAAAATACGCGTATCTTACAGATATATGCTCCAAACATATTTTTCGTAAAAACGAAAAACATGGAATACGGCTAAAACCCTAAAGAGGGAAGCGTATTTGCTGACGTATTGACCCTAAAGAGGGATACATTTTTTGAGTTTTGTTCTAACCAGAGCCCTAAAAAGGGAATAGTTATTTGTTCATCATCTTCGTCCTCACCATAAAGAGGTTTCAATGGCCGTTCACTGCGTGAAACACGCTGACTGGCCGTCTTCTTGGTAGTGGCAGTGTCGACGGCAGGATGAGATGACTCTTCAGGGGCTTTCCCCTTTCCTTTCGCAGCAGCATCAATCTTGGGTGCCATTAATGGAGATGGAGTTGAAGACGAAGAAGAAGAAGAAGAAAGATCTTGAGTTTCTGAAAGCTCTTTTCTCTCTCGAAGGCAAAAGCTCTGGTAAAGAAATAAAATAGGTTTTGGAAGACCTATTTATAGAAGAAAGAAAGTAGTTCAAACGGCGGATATTCTTTAAACAAAATCCCTAAAGATTTGCACTGATATTGAGGAAGATAACAAACTCATGCCATCGTGTCAGGACTTATTCTCACTTTAAAGTTCAAAGTAATTTTGAACTTTTGAAATTCATAAAGTTCGAAAACTTTGAAGGGGGTCTTGTAGGGTGTGAAAATTATGACACGCTGACATAAGACTCAGTCCAAGTCATACGCTCAAAGCCATACGCTCAGTCCAAGTCATACGCTCAAGGCCATACGCTCAGTCAGGGCCATACGCTTATCCAAAGGCCGTACGCTCAGTGAATATTTTATTATTTTCTGAGATGACAGCACAGCATATATTTAATAAAGGATGAATCTGACACTTCGTCTTTCGTGCAAAGACAGCTGTCCAATGGAGACTAGCCGTCGTATATGTTTTCGAAGAGTCAGTTTTGTCTTTTACGAGGACAGCTCAGCATTTCTCATAAATGTAAAAGCCATCATTACTGTCAGTTTTGACAGTCTGTCAGCCATCATATCCGCAGTCACGACGCTCGAGAAAATTTTGTCAGTTATTGGAAGATATGGCGTATCAAAGAAGATTGATGATGGCCACGTGTCTACTTATTCAAACATGCCACGTGTCTACTTATTCAAACATGCCACGTGTCTACTTATTTCTTAAACTAAGTGAGCGTATGGATCTCATACGACTTCTTCCAACTAAGTGAGCGTATGGATCTCATACGACTTCTTCCAACTAAGTGAGCGTATGGATCTCATACGACTTCTTCCAACTAAGTGAGCGTATGGATCTCATACAACTCCTTCTCAAACAAGTGAGCGTATGGATTCCATACGACTCCTTCTCAAACAAGTGAGCGTATGGATTCCATACGACTCCTTGATAAGTGAGCGTATAGTTTCTATACGACTCCCTGTCAATAATGTGAGCGTATCAGCTTTATATGGTTCTACGCTGTCCAAGTAAGCGTATGCAAGACATGTGCCTTCAAAGCTAGCGTATGACTCTTCTTCTAAGGCAGCGTATCACAGCAGTTATGTCCAGAATGGTTTTCAACGAGCAGTTAACACACGTTCTCACGTGTCCTGTACTCAGTTATCCACTTCTTCAGAAGTTATGCAACGTGGCATTCATGCCATCAATCTCTCCTGAATATCCTCCACTACTTTCAACCGTACGCTAATGTGTCTCCATCAGAATTTGCCACGCGTCCCTGCAGTTATGCACACGTCAAGTAACTACCTGAGCGTATGCTTAAGGACAGTTATCCTGAACTCTATAAAAGAGAGTTTCTTCATCTTCATCAAACACTACAGTCAATTTTCAGAGAGAACAGAGAGATTGCCCAGTTGCTGTCCAAGTTCTTCAAAGTTCGAGTCTTCTTCATCGCATCGTCCAAGGGATAAAGTAACCGTCTTCTAGATTAGATTCCTATAGTTGTAATTTTCTCAGATACAAAATAAATAAAGTGAATTTATTTATGGAAAACAGTTCTGTCCCAATTGCAACACGTTTGCAAGAAAGAACGAGAGATCTTCTCTTCTCTTTTTCCCTCCTTCAGATTGTAATTTGGCTATTTGATTTATTGTACCATCGTAGATCTTGAGTTTGATCACTGCAAAGTTTTGTGTGACATCTCAGATCTCGATTGCATTTGTTTTTCATCTTTGATCAAGCCCCGGGACTAACAGGGGCTCACCGGCGAGGGGGGGGATCGGGGAGGTCGGGGGGCTGGGGGATCGCCGGCGAGGGGGGGTCGGGGGGGGCTGGGGGCTCGCCGGCGCCGCCGGAGGGGGGAGGGGTTAGAGGGGGACAGGGGCATTTTAGGTATAAAATTTTTAAAATTTGGCTGGAAAGGCCTAATCGAGCGGATTTGTAATCTAAGGAGGGGTAAACTGCCAAAAAATTCTAAAAGGTCTTTCTACGCAAAAGACGCATAATTAACGAAGAGTTTTTTGCAATTTACCCTATAAACTACCTACCTAAGAATATGAATAAAACAACTGAAATAAGGTATGGGACTATAGCTAGAAAAGTTCCAGAATAATGAATGGTAGGTATTAAAACACCTTCTCGATTGGTGAAGCATCTCCTCAACTAAGAAAAATTATACGCGTATTTTTTGAAAGACTCATTGCCACCAAAATAAACTATTACTAGAGATGGTTGGACAGATGCATCATAAGAAACAAAGGTGAAAGGGAGTTAAGTGAACTAAATGACAAAAAACTAAAGAGCAATGCTAAACTCATCCAGATTCTGACACTGCAGCACTAGGGCCTCGTTTGGTTACCGGAATTTGAGCTTGAAAAAGGAAAGTGATTTCTTTCCTATGTTTGGAAGCCAAATAAAAGTTGTTGGAAAGGGAAAATGATTCCCAAGAGGTAGGAAAATAGGGAGGAAAGTGGTTCCTCCCATTTATCTAAGGAATCACTTTTCCTCCAACTTTTTCGCATTTATTACAAAATTTTTTTGACCAAAATATCCATGTTCATAATATTATTTACCATTTTTATCCATAATATCTTTTAGACAAAAATATTTCTAAGTAATAATTATTTTTATTAGCACGAGGATATTTTTGGAAAATTGACTTGATTTTGTTTCCTTTCCTTACAAACATCAAACACTATAATGAAAATTAAAGATATATTCTGGCTATAATTCCGATCTTTCCAAACACCGGAAAGGAAAGTTTATAGGAAGTATAATTTCCTAAAGGAAAGGAAATATCAAGGAATCAGTTTCTTTTCCTTTCCATTCCGCGAACCAAACGAGGCCTAGAAGGAAAAGTCGGGTAACTGTTTTTTTTTTCTTCCCGCTCTTGGCTAATTTCACTTAAAAAATTATCTACTTTCACATTTTTGCAACTTGCTACCATAAACTATTTGTATTAGCACTTTGCTGTCATGAGCTTTCAAAAGCTTGGATTTAAGTTCTCTAAGTTAGCATTATATGATATTCGGTTGTCACGTGCTTTTTACATGACTAATTAAATTGGACAAGCGGTGTTGCCTCTTCCTTGTTCCTCTTTTTCTATCTCCATACGTACAAGTGGTGTTGCCTGCAATTGATTTGTTGCAACCGGATGCAATTTTCTCGGTTACTTTTGAGATCTTCAATCTATTTTGACCAAGTTTGTCTCAAAAAAAAATCCATCAACTTTGTTCTGATCTTCTTTTGAAGATGGATTTTTGTTCATGTTTTAGGTATTTTCTATTGTTTTGCTTTTTTAAATGTTCAACATTTTTTTCAAAATTGAATAACATTACGAATGTTCTCTTTTGTTGAAAGTATTTTTTTTGTGTGTGCTGGGGTGGGGGGGGGGTGGGGGGGGAGGGGGGGTGGGGGTGTAAATGGTTGGTTGTTGAAGACCCCCACCATTGGGAAAACTTCAATGCGAGAAAGTAATTCCTTAATTGGATGGATGAATCACTTTTTTTTTCTAATTTTTCTTTCATTGGAAATTACTTTCTTTTCTCATTAATTCTATTGGGAAAGTGAATACTTCGCTATGGAGCAATGTCTCTCAAATGAGGATAAAAAGGAAGACGTGGAGCAAGTTACTTATACTTCATGGGAACTCTCGTGTATAATATGACGTGTACATAGTCATATATTGCTAGTCCCTTGGCGAACAATCGATGGAAAACCACGAAATCAGAAACTATTGTAAAGACAATGTTTCCAGCAACAACACCTTAAAGAAGGTGATGTTGTATTACGGGAATCTAAAAAGATTTCGTAATATTTCTCGAAGGCAACAGAACCGTATGACTTCTAAAGAGAAGCGACGGTATTCTCGAAGGCAACAGAGGAAGAAGAAAGCCTGCTGGGGTGAAAGATCACCGGCGCTCAAAGCTATATCCGCCTTACGGACAAGCCTCCAGGAACCAGCAAGTTCGAAGAGAACTTTAGAACGCTGGCCAAAAATGTCGACGACTCCTCGGAATAGCAGCAGCACTTCTCTCTCTCTCTGGAAATTCTCTGATTATTTTCTGTAACCTTAGAGAGAGGAGATGCTTCTGATATTATAGGCACGAGATGGGCTTTTCAAATTCTGAACGCACGTCCTGGTTTAATGCCAGATCCGGATTTTCTGGATCTGAGCCATTTCCGGATCTGAGCCCACAAGACCCGCGGACGTTATATAATTTGAACGGCCCACTCGACCCGCTCGACCCGTACAACCCGTACGTCCCGTACGCTCAGTACGCTCAGTACGCCCCGTACGTCACGCAGGCCGCGCAGAGGCTCGCGCATGAGCGCAACTAAAGCGCACAATGCGCCTAGCGACGAGCTATCGTGCTAAGTGCAAAGTGCCATCAAAAAGCCACATTAAGCCTCAAAAGCCCGAGCCCGAGTCCGAGTCCGAGTCCGAGACCGAGTCGCTAAGCCCCTTCGGGGCTTAGCTCCAATCTATTTTCATTTTGGCCAAAAGTTGGTTTCTTATTCTCACCTCTATGTAAAATCCCCCCACATGGCACCCTCCATTGGGCCTCAACCCATGTGCATCTCTCTATTCCTTCATAAGTAATATATAGATATACATATTGGTGTGATTTTCCGATGTAGGACTATCTTTTAACAATAAAATGTTGTGAACACACACAACACATAGAATAAAATACCAACAATCTCCCACATATCTCTATATATATGAGTTAAGCGTTCCACATAATAACTGTTCATTATGCATTAGGATAGATGTCGCTGACGACTTGAATCTTCCCGTATGGGTTGAACAACAGTATGATACAAGAATGGACTATACCTTGAATTCTGTACCACAACTGTAATTTTTTCCACTCACATAATGTAGTTATCTGTGCTTCTGGCTGCACATTAAAGGCCTTGTGCCAGCCTGGATTTCAATGTATGTATTTTGGGCGTCTACAAATTTACCCTCAAGAAACGGCCTATTTTTCTGTCCATACATTATAGGTGAGTTCTTTATTAAAGAGACATGGCATGAAGCGTCCAACGCTTCCTTTGCGGTGCTACGCCGCTATGACATGGCCTTAAGCCGAGGACCTTACCCCGAATCATCGGGAACCTCATCGTAGTGTCATACTACCCGTAGCATGAGGTCTAGCCCCTTTGTAGTGCCAAAATACCCAGCATGAAGCCTTACGCTTCTGTGCGGTGTTACGCCGCTACGACATGGCTTGCAAGGCCGAGGCTTTATCCCTAGTCGGGTTTACCTCATTGTGGTGTCGTGCCACCCGTAATATGAGGAACACCTCCTCTTTGTAGTGCTGACTACATCTCTCTTTAATTCAATATACAGCACTAGGCCAATTGCCTATTTGCGGTGCTACGCCGCTGTGACTTGGCTAACATAGCCGAGGATTTACCTCCTTCGAGAACCTCATGGTGGAGTCACCGCCACATATAGCATGGAGTCACACTCCTTGTAGTGCTGTGCTACCATGCTTCCTGTAAAGCATAACAGACCTTCACTCAGTCTGAGAACTCATTAAGGCATTATGCCATCCTTCCCACAGGATCAATTTTTCGCAGAAAATTCATAGTAGACAACAGTGGTTCTGGGTTCGAAACCCTTCCATGTTCCGCAGAACAAGTACCCACTGTTAACTAATATTTTTCCAGTCAATAGTTCTCCCTTGAATCAAAAATTAGATATCTGGTAGATTTCTCTTTGAACCAATAACATAAAATTTATTGATAGGATTATAATGACACAATATTAGAATGCCTTCAAACCCATCTTCCTTGCTGTGTCCTCGACCAGCTGTCGTTTGAGGCCTTTCGTGAACGGATCCGCCAGGTTCTCCTGACTCCGAACATCGATCACTGCAATGACGCCTCGTTTGATGAGATCGTTCACTGCTCTGTGCTTTAACCGCACAGTCCTCTTCTTCTCGTTGAAGAGTTCATTTGATGCTACTGCTGCTGCCGCATGGTTGTCACAGTATATCGGGATTACCGGTATCTGAGCTCCAACCACTGAAAGATCATACATGAGCTCCCGAAGCCACTCTGCTTCATCTGCAGCAGCATCCAATGCAGAGAATTCAGATTCCATGGAGGAGCGAGATAACATTGTCTGTTTCTTCGATTTCTACGATATAGCAGCTCCGCCCAAAGCGAATATGAATCCACCTGTAGAATACTCGCTCTCCACCTCTGAACACCAGCTAGCATCACTGAAGCCTTCCACTACTGACGGATCTCCGCTGTAGTATAGTGCAAATGTCTGAGTCTTTTTTAGATATCTCATAACACGCTTCACAGCATTCCAGTGTTCAACGCCTGGGTTGCTAGTGAACCGACTCAGCATTCCCACCGCAAAAGCTATGTCAGGCCTTGTGGCAGTAGTAGCGTACATCAAGCTTCCGATGACGCTGGCGTACTCTAATTGCTTGACGCTTTCTCTCAAATTTGGCTCCAGCTTCTGATCACTCCGGTACGGTGTATCAATTATAGGAAGATCTTGATACCCGTAGCGAGTGAGCACCTTCTCAATATAATGAGATTGTGACAGCGCTATTCCAGTACCTGTTCGGATGATCTTGAGCCCCAAGATAACATCGGCATCCCCCAAGTCCTTCATACTGAACTTGGTCGAGAGAAATTTCTTTGTCTCTGTGACACAGCTTAAATCCGTACCTAGGATTAGCATGTCGTCAACGTATAGACAAACGATAACTCCTCTTTCGTCAGCAAACTTCGTATAGACACACTTGTCTGTTTCACTGACCCTGTAGCCATTTGACCTTATCACCTTGTCAAACTTCTCATGCCACATTTTGGGAGCTTGTTTCAAACCATACAGAGACTTCATCAACTTGCAGACTTTGTCTTCCAGACCTCTGACGACAAAACCTTCTGGTTGTTGTATGTAGATCTCTTCGGTCAGCTCGCCATTAAGGAATGCCGTTTTCACATCCATCTGATGTATCACCAGCTTGTGTATTGCTGTTAGAGCAATTAACAATCTGATGGTTGTCATCCGAGCTACTGGAGCATAAGTGTCAAAGTAGTCGATCCCCTGCTTCTGAGCAAACCCCTTGGCCACTAGCCTGGCTTTGAACTTGTCAATGGTTCCATCTGCTTTCATCTTCTTCTTGAAGATCCATTTGCATCCGATGGGTCTTGCTCCTTCTGGCAGGTCAACCAACACCCATATGTTATTGGAGGTGATTGAGTCAATCTCGTTGTCTATCGCCTCCTTCCAGAATACAGCATCTCTGGTCTTCATCGCCTCATCATAGGTAAGCGGATCTGCTTCCACATGATAGGTGACGAAGTCATCTCTGAAGTCTTTCGGCCTCCTTACTCGCTTAGTTGACGGCTCAGCGAGTTCTGGTTCAACTGGTGTCTCTTCGACAATAGCTTCTTCTTGGACTACTGGTTCGATAAGGACTTCTGTTGCTTTGCACTCTCCTCATTCTCCGGAAGATCCGCGAGAACAATATTTTTGTGCCTTGTAAACTTGTCTTCAAAATATTCAGCATCGCGAGATTCAATGATATGATTTGATTCTATATCAAGGAATCTCCGAGCGTCACTCTTCTCGGCATAACCCAAGAAGATAGCCTTAGTAGTCCTAGTCCCTAGCTTCTGAATCTTCAGATCTGGGAGCTTCACATAAGCCAGACACCCCCACACTCGAATTACATTCAAGTTTAGTCTGACTTTGAACCAGAGTTCATGAGGGGTTATGTCCGAAGTTGCATACGGTACTCTATTGAGAATGAAAGTAGCCGTTAATGCAGCTTCTCCCCAGAAGCTCTTTGGAAGACCCGCAGTCAACAGCATAGAGTTCATCATCTCTGTCAATGTTCTGTTCTTCCTTTCTGCTACTCCGTTGGATTGAGGAGAGTACGGAGCCGTCGTCTCATTTATGATTCCATGTTCTTTACAGAATGATGAGAAATCATGAGACCGATACTCCCCGCCTCGATCACTCCTTAGCCTTTTGAGTTGTTGTCCAGTTTGCCGTTCAGCCTCGGCCCTGAACTCCTTGAACTTCTCGAATGCTTCGTCTTTAGACTTGAGCAGGTAGACAAAAGCATACTTTGAGAAGTCATCGATGAAAGTAATAAAATACTTCATCCCGACTTTTGTAGAGAATTGCTTGAAATCACAGATATCTGAGTGAACCAACTCCAGAAGATCTGTGCTTCGATGGACCCTGTGAAAGGGTTTCCTTGTGATCTTCGTCTGAGCACACACTTCACATTTCTCTACCTTACCCCCACACTTGGAGATAAGTCCTAGGCTAGACATCTTGTTAATCCTTTTACAATGAACATGTCCTAGCCTATTATGCCACAACTCAAAAGAATAGTTCAAAGTACAAATAGCATTAATATCATTTTTCTGGGTTACAACAAGCTGAATTTTGTACATTCCTTCAGTCTGGAAAGCTTTTTCGAAGAATGTACCCTTCTTGGACATCACCATCTGGCCAGCATTGATGTCCATCCTCAAGCCTGCGTTACAAAGCAGGCTCCCAGAGATCAGGTTCTTAGCAATTGCAGGAACATGCTTCACTCCTTGAAGCGTCAGAGTGTTCCCCGATGTGAGTTTCAGCTCCACCGTCCCGATCTCCAGTACTTCAGCTTGTGCCTGGTTTGCCATTATGACTTTCTCGGAAGTTGGCTCATATGAGTCGAACCATTCTTTGTCTGAGCAGACATGACATGTAGCACCAGTGTCTATCCACCAGTCCGAGTCAACCCCCACATTTGCAACCTGCGCTATCATTGCAACCAGATTAGTAACCAAAGAAACCTTACTAGGCTCACCTTTTTCTGGTTCCTTGCAGTCACTTTTGTAGTGGCCCTTCTTGCCACATTTGTAACAAGTCACATGGGACTTGGACTTCTGATTCTTGAATGAAGAACTCTTCACTTTCAGATTAGTGAAGTCCTTCTTCTTCTTGTGAGTAGAAGCAGCCTGCTTCCCCTTGTGCTCTCTGGTTTGGACCAGATTTGCTTTTGCCAGTTGTTTGGACAGAAAATCCATCTTCTGTTGAGAGCGCATCTCGTCCTCAACATGGATCTCTTGCAGGAGATCTTCCATACATATGTCCAGCTTTTTGCGGTGCATCCTTGCATAGAAGTTGCTCCAACCCGCAGGAAGTTTAGAGACGATTCCTCCAACGACAAACTTGTCGACAAGAGGCATCTTCTCGTCATCCAACTTTTGGCGCAGCTTCAGAAACTCCTTTACTTGGGGCAGCATAGCCTTCTCATCTTCGAAGGTCCACTTGTGGTATCTTTCAACCAAGAAGATCTTGGACCGATTCTCGTCATCTTCGTACAATTTCCCCAAGGAGTCCCAAATCTCTTTGGCAGAATTCTTCTTGGAATAGGACTCTGCCAGAGAGTCTTCCATGCTATTTAGAATCAACAGTTTACAGATACTGTTTTCTCTAATCCATTTTGCCTGCTTGGACTTAGCAGCTGCAATAACTTCTGCGGTTCCGGTTGTTGGAACGATCGGTTCTTCCTCATTCAGCACGTGATCAACTTCCACGAGTTGAATGTTTAAGGTTACTTTCCGTTTCCAGATTTGGAAATGTTCGCCGTCGAATTTCTCCAACTTGTTAAAGTCGGTATTGACGAGCGATGCACGTGAGTTATCCATCTTTTCGATATAGCTTTGAGATTGTTAGTCCCTTGGCGAACAGTCGATGGAAAACTACGAAATCAGAAACTATTGTAAAGACAATGTTTCCAGCAACAACACCTTAAAGAAGGTGATGTTGTATTACGGGAATCTAAAAAGATTTCGTAATATTTCTCGAAGGCAACAGAACCGTATGACTTCTAAAGAGAAGCAACGGTATTCTCGAAGGCAACAGAGGAAGAAGAAAGCCTGCTGGGGTGAAAGATCACCGGCGCTCAAAGCTATATCCGCCTTACGGACAAGCCTCCAGGAACCAGCAAGTTCGAAGAGAACTTTAGAACGCTGGCCAAAAATGTCGACGACTCCTCGGAATAGCAGCATCACTTCTCTCTCTCTTTGGAAATTTTCTGATTATTTTCTGTAACCTTAGAGAGAGGAGATGCTTCTGATATTATAGGCACGAGATGGGCTTTTCAAATTCTGAACGCACGCCCTGGTTTAATGCCAGATCCGGATTTAAGCCACATTAAGCCTCAAAAGCCCAAGTCCGAGTCCGAGTCCGAGCCCGAGCCCGAGCCCGAGCCCGAGCCCGAGCCCGAGTCGCTAAGCCCCTTCGGGGCTTAGCTCCAATCTATTTTCATTTTGGCCAAAAGTTGGTTTCTTATTCTCACCTCTATGTAAAATCCCCCACATGGCACCCTCCATTGGGCCTCAACCCATGTGCATCTCTCTATTCCTTCATAAGTAATATATAGAGATACATATTGGTGTAATTTTCCGATGTGGGACTATCTTTTAACAATAGAATGTTGTGAACACACACAACACATAGAATAAAATACCAACATATATTGCTCATACAGTAGGTATAATTATCATATGTCTTTCCAATCACCGAATTCGAGTAACTCTTGTGGTTACCGAAGAGAGATATAAAACCCTGGATGGTTGGAGGAAGATCAGTAGATCGAGTCGCGGTGCGTATTATTCCTTAAACATTTGAAAGTTTGAAAACTCGTAGAGAACAATTGTGAAATTAATATTTTATTGTATACAAATAGTACTATTTAATATAATATAATATTAGTATATCTTAAAAAAAATTTAGGGGACGTTGCTTTTGAATCCTTTTATAATTGTGCCCCCAGTAGATTGTCATCCTGGATCCGTCACTGATTGGGAGCAGATAGTAATGCTGTTGTTAGTAGCAAAGACTTGGTAGTGCAGAGGAGCAGGAGAAGCGGCATGAGACAATGATTCATCTTTTATGAAATCCTTTCTTTCAGACTTGGAAGGGATAAATAAAACCTTAATGGTTTGTATATCAGTTCATGATGACTTGGGCTTTGTAGTCAATGTGGGAAAGAACATAATAATTAACTACAAATCATAGTTAAGACGACAAAACATAATTATTCTGCTGCCGAATTCCTCTTTTTTTCTCATTTGCAGTCTCAATTTTTAGACGCACTGTGAATGAAAAAAAGCAATTACAATTGCTCAAATTTTCAGTCTACAAATATGCCTATGCGATTGGATGTCGTATCATGACTCTTTCATGATGAAGAGATCGCATAAGGTACATTATTGGTCACTTATTTTTATTATTAATTATTTTAATTATTTAACATTACAGGATTATAAAGTATTTGATGTCTATGTTGTACGAATATGAATATGACTTGACATATTAAAGATAGGACGACACAAACAAACACGAGACATACTTGATATGTCCAAGTAAAATTTTGAGTGTCTATGGTATGTCCTATATATTTTCGATATGCGTTCAACAACACAATCGAAAGTTTACGAGCGTTCTACCTAATTATTTAACTTATTAAAATTATATTTAGATATATTGATAACAAAATATTGTTATCAATTATTTAACTTATTTAAAATTAATATTATTAGTTACTTATTTTTTGGAAAAATAATTATCATAATAGTTTATTAGGATTACATTATAGTTAACGACTATAAATAATAACTAAATATTATATTAACTAGTTATTAAATCAAATTATAATTAAGAAGAAATTGTAAACATTAATAAAAAATAATTTTCTATTAGTTAATATTATTAATTAGTTGTTGCTAATAATTGCTAGCATTAATTGCTAGCATTAATTAATTAAAATATAATAAAATATTTGATGTCTGGTCATTTTCCTACCACATCTTTAAAAAAGAAAAAGAGTGTGAACTATTCCTATGCCATGTAGCTTTCAAGTTCACATTTGATCCAAACTGTTGGATTTGTGACTATGTTTCTGAAATCCTGAAAAGCCCATTTCAAGCATTCAATCAAAGTACTAAAATTCGTGTTTGATGGCTTCCTGTAATTCTGTTTTTACTTGTTTATTTAAAATAGTCCGCCTAATATTATTGGGCCTACGTACAACCCAAGGCCCAGCACGAAGGAAAAGAAAACCCCAACCGTCCATTTATATATATCGGGCTTTCTTCGTTCCCTCGAATTTCTGTCGAAGTTTCCATTAGGGTTTCCTTCCTCGCGGTTAGGGTTTGCAGCGTCTCTTCCCGATCGAGCCATGGCCGGTGGGATCTTCGGACGGGCGATCAGTTACGCCGTCAACGAGTTCCTCGTTGAGGGACTCGCCAACAAGTAAGTCTCTCGATTGGAATGATTATATATTTTTGATTCGTTTATGCTTCAAAGAAGTGATCTTTCCCCCTTTCTATCTATTAACATATATTGTTTGAGAAATGAAGATATTTCTATATGCACATGAAATCTCTCGTTTTGATCCTTCACGCTCATATATTTGAGTTCGTTCATGCTTCAAAGATGCTATTTTTTTTTTGGGTACCTCTTGAAATACAAAAGAAAGAAAGAAGAAAATTGTAAAATTGATATATGAATCGAAGTGCATGCCCGGGTGCTTGCGTTGCCGACCACTCTGGTGCTAATATTAGTACTGCCGATAGCTTTTTTACTAATCACGTCTGCCACTAACGTCCGTTACTGTTTGTGGTGTAACTACCGCTACCGTGCCAGTGGTTGCGCCCCCCACCCCCACCCCCCATCTTCCCCTTAAGTTGAGTACAATTAGTCTTATGGTTGACCATAGTTATAAAAAATGGGCCTGGACACGTGCCTAGGCGCAACTTCGCGGTTTGCTCCATGTGAAGCGCACTCGGACATCATAAGTGACCCTTGGATGTGCGCCTAGGGCGAGGGGTCCAGGCGAGTGCTTGGTCTTATCGTGTTGAATTTTTTTTTTCCGGTATAAAAAAGTAGCCCGAGACCCAAAGGCCGACAAGGAGTTGTCACGCACCAAAAATTGGTCCACAACCTAATCCTTAAATTATACCTCTCTCTTACAAATACCGTTCGCCTTCCTCAGGACCTGCTGACCGCAGCCAATGAATCCTTAAATTATACATCTCTCTTCCTCTTTACCCCCAACAACCTTTTCCTCTTCCTCTTCTGGTCTCGACTTTAGTACCAACCTTGCCGACGCTTTGACCCCAGGCAACATGAGGGGAAAAGAGAGAAGATGGTGATGTGGTGCTGGAGCGGCGGGGAATGGGTTTGTGGAGTCCTGAAGATTTGAAGATGTGGACAATTAGGAGTAGGACAACAGTTGGAGCTGTCGAGCATGGATGCTTGGAACATGCAACTCTTCAGAACACGGAACGAAAATGGGAACACAATATTGCTTGAACTTCAAAATTGAATGCCAAACTGGAGCACAAAACACGGTATGGAAACGTGTGTTCTGCAATGCAATTTGCTGCGTAGATAGAGAATCTTGGTAA
>JANAVB010000044.1:0-44540 GCA_029216955.1 Iris pallida | reverse complement strand
TTGACGGGGAAAAACCGTCAAGAAATTTTTTTTGGTGTTTGCAAACCGTCACGAATGAATTTTTTTTGACGTTTTTGCAACCGTCAAGTTAAAAACCGTCAAGGAATAAAAAAATTTGCCGTTTTACAACCGTCAAGATAAACATAATATATTCCAGAAATCCAATTACCAAATACACATAATTACACAGAATCCAATTCCAGAATCAATATATAAATATCACAAGCATCACACAACTATAATACACAATTTTTATATTAAAAAATACGTTGTTCGTACATCCAAACATCCAACAAGTAATCCAACCACAAACACGTTCGTACACCATAAATATCCTAAACATTTATAGGAGTAAATTAACCAAAATATCTCTGAACCCAGAGCAGCATGCAACAAGTACATCCAACAAGTACATCCAAACGTCCAACCACAAACACGTTCGTACACCATATATACATATCCAAAACATATTTACAGGAGTAGATTAACCAAAATATATCTGAACCCAGAGCAGCATTTCCTTTAGGTTAATCTGCAAACAAGGTGAACATAAATTATAAGTCAGCAACACAACTGAAATTCAATCAATTTTGAATGGACAGAACAATCTAGGGAGGACTCAAATGTTGCAGTAGTTTAAATGTGCAGGAAATCAGTTGGGGAAAAAAATACAGAAATAGAGAGATAGTTCAGTTTAACATTCAATTCCCAATTAACATCAACAACAACCCCCAACCATCTCAGATATCACAGCATAGAAAACAACTAAGGTTAAACCCAGTTGAGTTATAACATTCAGTTCTTACTGAAAACTCAAATTATTTAGCAATTTCAAACCCAGACTAAACCCATATTCCCAGATTTGCAGTTCATAATACCCCATATACTAGTTAACATAGGATACAATCTCAGATTTATAAAATGGAACCCATTCTCAGGTTGGGGTCATATCTGTCAATACTCAGTCCATTAGAAACCTATGATATCACAAACAAATGCAATGTAAAACTCCCAATTCTGGAAAAGCACAACTAATATACATAGGTAAAGAATCAAGCAAAAGTATCATGTTAGTTTTTGAAATCAAGAAAAACATGTGAGTATCAGAACTCTACATCAGAAAACCCAAGTATACATATGAGTCTCAGGCATGGTTGCATGTTACCATATCATTTACATTTAGCAATCAAGTAAATTTAATGAACATTAAAACTCAGAAATGGTTCAGTTAAGCACTCAGTTTAGCACTCTTAACATATTAAGCAATCCCAACACCAATCTCAGGTTTTAGACATTCATTAAGAACCCAGTTATATTCAACAAATCAAAGACTCCATTTCTCAGTTAACATGTGAACTCAGGTTTCAAGCATACCAAATAAACCCAGTTATATTCAACAAATCAATGACTCTTGCTATTAAAACCCCATTACTTGTCATGCCACAGGGCTATACCACCAAGGTTCACAGTATCGGTATCGGACTATTCCTATGAGTATTGTATCGGCAATATCGGTAGTATCGGCTGTATCGGATCGGAGTATCGAATTTTTGGTATCAGAAAACAGACAATTATTAATAAATTATTTACATTTAAAAACATATATTTTATACATTAGGCATAATTTTAAGTATTTTCAGTGTTATTTCTTAGTAGTTTTGAAACTAAATAAAATATTAGTCACCTTACCGATTGGCTTACATACAATAGATTGATTTTCTTCTTTTACATGCTTTTACAACCTTATTATGCTTTAAACCCTTGTTGATTTGTCTTTTTCGTTTAATTTTTCTTTGCCGAATTGTCCGAAAAGAGACCCTCATTGTCGGTATCGGCCAGTATCGGGTATCGGTCGGTATCGGATCGGGACATGCCAAACCGTATCGGTATCGGCCGTATCGGATCGGTATCGGCCGATACTTTAAACCATGATACTCACTCTCTATTAACACACGAGAAACACATGACACTCCTGACACTAGCCAACCCTCTACTACAAACACTCGAGACACTACTTCTTCCCATACACTCACTCACACATGCCGTACATCACTTCCTAAGCTCAGACTAAGGGGGTCAAGCCCCTGCCACTGAAGCTCACTCTGCTGCAATATTGGTCAAGGCACTGCCCTCCTACTGCAGACCCATCAAGGCCTGCTCCTTACTGCAACTGGCAGTTCCCCCCCTGCCTGCAGGGGCATAAACCCCATCCATTGACCTGCCTGCACTCCAAGGTTAACTGTTATTCTAACAGAAAGTAGGGAGCAGTCCCAACTGATAACAACAGTCCCAATTGTTAACTGCTACAGCTATGCTCCATTATCCGAGCCCCCTCTTTATTACATATACTGATACACTAAACTCCAACCCCTTCCTCTACACAACTGATATAATGTCAAGTGTAATTGGTATAAGATTGAGCTATAGCCCTATATCACACAAACGTACTTATATATAGCAGTCCTTATATAAATGTTTTTCCTAATGGACATGAACTCATCTCCACACTCACAAATACCATAAACTCATTTCACATTCACTGTGGAGTAAGGAACACAGACATACACACACACACACCAAATGCATATAACAGTCCACTCTAATCATATTCTTAAAACAGTCCACCATTTCCCCTCTCTTAAGAGATGCTCAAAATCTTGTCCATGAAGTAGATAAAGTCCAAAAATTACCTCAACTGATTGCTTAGATTAAGAACTGCGAAACATGATCCATCCACTCCGTACGCACTTATTGATTTCATCAAATGTGTATACACACTTTTCATTATACTGTTTAAAAATAGGAAGAAAAATGAACATAAGTGATAATATATAAATATATTATAAACATACATGTTGATTAAGAAGAACATCACCTTGGGATTAAGCAAGCTTCGATCATATGAGATCTCTTTCATATATCTCATAACGTAGTAACCACATTCGATGGAGCCGGTTTGATTCGGTACCTATGCATAGAAAAGCAAAGATCTTACACACTTGTTCATTTTTGATTTATATATATATTAACGAGAAATATATTGAGAGAATATATTGTACCTGAATTGCAATCTAGTTCAATTTAAATTTTTTCACTTGGTTACCACATTGAGCATGAAACATACGAAGCCCGCTATGCAAATTAAAGTGGAAAATATTATTTGTCATTATTAAAACATCTAACATTGACTATAGTTGTGCGAAGTATGGGACAGATATATTCATGCATACCTTGTTACAATGTGCTTAAGATCATCACAGATGCAACTTCCCAAAGAATCCAAATAGTATGCTCTCATTAGTAAAAGATCAATGACTACCAAAACCCAATGATCACTGTAACACCATATAACACCAAGATATATACAAGTTATTGAGTATACAACCAAACAATTGCTAAATAACACAAGTTCAAAGCGACAAAGCATGTCAAGAGAAATAGTCGACTTTGTTTGTGACTGTGAAGTGGTTGATTATTGGTCGTGTGGTTTTTAAGTGAGGGAGGACTGATTTGAGTTACATATGCATGGTACAAATTGGAAAAAAAAAAGGAAAACTGAAACATAAACTGAAACTGAGACTAGCCCAATATGGAAACTGGAAACTGAAACTGGGTTTCAACAGGGAACCCAACATCTCAAAGAGTATCCTATACTCTTATTTGGTTTCCAACAGGAACCCATCATCTCAAAGAGTATCCTATACTCTTATTTGAATATACATTCATGATTTCTTGAAATGGGGAAAGAATGAAATATGAATATACATTCCAGCAAGTTATATGTTCCAGAATGTTATAAAAAAAATAAGTAAGAAATGTATCACCTCGGGTTGTATGGCAAGAAAAATAGTCGACTTTCTTTCGAGAGTTCAGACTATTACAGATATGCCTTGCCCTCTATCCTGTGATGCCAAAAATTCTTTTATCCCTGATTGTTTGATGGTCTTGGATCAATGAATGAAACATTCTCGTCGGAGTTTAGGTCCTTCAAACGATAGTACAATGACCTATAGTTTGTAAATAAGTTAACTCAACTTATTAATGTAATAATAAACAATTTTAACGAGCAAAGTATTCTTGTACCTAATGTAGATTGTATGCAATTTACTGAGAGAGGACGCATGTTAATGAAATTCTCAAATCCTCTTGGAGAAGAGTTGTAATTGTTGGGGTACCAAACAAGTCACTGTCAAATGGAACCCGAACTGACGTTTTTTCAGTTACCAACCTTTGTGCGAGTATAGCAAAGTATTCCATTCCCGGTGGATTTTTAAATGACCTTGTTATTCTTGTAGAAGCTCTCGTAGGTGATTTAACTTTACTTGGTGTCTTCGTTTTCTCTTTAGGAGCTTCCTTCACCACCATGGATTCCTAAAAAATGCGAGTTCAAAGTGAAAAAGCATGACAAAATAAGCATGTATTCATTCAAAGGGAACTGACATGTACCTTTGTTTTATTCTTCTCGCATTCAGGTTGTTTTTCAGCAAGAACCAACTCTACATTAGTTTTGATAGGGGAGTGTGCATTTAACCTTTTCAGAAAAGTTGGAACTCGTATCAGAAATGTTCAAACAATAGAATGAAGAGGAAAGACACTTATAATGGAATGTATACAGAAGTTCATAATGCTAGAAACGGGGATAAAAAAAGTTGGCACTTAAATTCATAATGCTAGAAATGGGGATGAAATTAAACCTTTTTCATATGACTTGGCCTCCGCGATCCTTCGGAAGGAGAACTCGGTGCATTCATGGTAGGGATTGGAGGAATTGAGGCAGTTACAAGCTTTTCCGGAAAGTTAGAACTGGTATCAGATATTGGCGTACCACATAAACCTTGTGAAAGTAAGTTATTTATCATCTTATTTTTCATCTCAATCTCATCAAGCAACTTTTTTTTCTCCTCCTCCCAACCAATCGGAGCTTTAGGAGTGTGGAAAAAAGATCTTGGGGTGACATATTTTCCCATGGCCGTAACACGACCAGTGTGCTCGGGCCTCTCCATTGCATAACACAAAGCATCACGATTCTCAGGAATAGACAACTCTCCAGAAGTAATTTTTTTCTTCACTTCATCCTATAAAAATATGGAACTTATGTTAGTATATCTTAATATGAAGTGCAAAAAAGAATGTTATGAAAATGAACTATAGTAATTGAGACTTTCTTACAATCTTATCCACCATCGCTTGTGTGACTGGATCATAGACCAATGTAGAAGAATCGTCTTCTTCAACATGTTCATTAGAACCCCCCTTTAGCCCTTTTTTGTTTTTTCCGAGCTAGCTTCCAAAAAAGGCAACGGTCTACATCTTCCTCAGAATATGTACCATCCTTCTTCTATTTTTCAATGTTAAAAATGAACATTCTCTAAAATAATTACTTAAAATTCCAAATGAAATATATAAAACTCATTATAAGATTACTTACAATTTCTTCTCTTAAACCTGCATAGCCTTTTCGGCTTAGCCTATGGTTGTACACATGTTTCCCTCTCCTGTTTTGTTGCTCTATGCGACGCTTCTGAAATCATAATAGAATTTATTTCTATGATTAGTAAGAACTCATGAAGTGGCAAAGTTAATCAAATTCTCTAGACGATACCTGAAAGTCCTCGGAAAGTCGAGACGTCACAAACTTGGACCATTGATTTGGATTGATAAAGCTATAATTTGGAGGTGGATTTTTCAAATGTGCAAGGTTGTCCATATTGGCAAGAACATAATCGGTTAAGGCATGCCTAAACGACTTAGTTGCAACACCCATCGTTTGCATTAAATTTCGTTTAGCTCTTGGATCTATAATAAAACTTTGCTGCATATTAAGTAAGATTAATATATTTTAGAATATAAGCAATCAATAAACTCAAAATAATTTCTCTTCAATAAAATTTACCTCAACCGAGGCCCATGCATTATCTTTAATATTTGTAGGAACCTTTCTCCAATCATCATAAGTGATTGGTATCATACTGCGTGCAATTACCCCAAGAAAACTAACACATTCTGCCCCAGCCTCCCCAATAGGCTGACCTGCCTCGTTGAATGTGACTATTTTTTTCATTCCATCACTTCTTCTTTTTATAGTTCGCTCCAACATTGTTGGGCCTCTTGTTGCTTTTTTCGAGGCGACATATTCCACGTGGGGAGGGTTCATCTGTAGAACCTGTGACAAAAACAAGCACATAAGTAAGATATGTAAAAAAACTAGAGAGTTTGATAAGTTGTATCTTAAGAAGCAACTGTACGAGCAACAAAACTGCAGGATATTTAGCCTTTTGTATCAGACTTGTGCAGAGATACTCGAGTTTCTCTTAATTTCAGTATCAGTAGCAACTATCCATAAAACTTCTTGACTTGTCACACTGTGCCATGCATTTACTCCTTGAATAAGGAATTAGATATAAATGGTAAGTTCTAACGTAGTTCAGGTACTGTCAGTATTCTAATGCCATCTTAGCAATTGACCCTCGGAAGTTGGTTGTTCAAGTATCAGTAGCAACTATCCATGAAGTTACATTTTAACAAGTCTGCCAACTAATCCAGAAAAATATTTATATCATAAGAATTACCTGATTACTACTCTACATGTGCATAAGAATTACTCATATCCATGTTAGTACGTAGTGACAGGGAGGGTACTAGTAGATAGAAAAAATATGATGCAAACCTCTTTTGCTTTCCTCTTCTTGCTATTGTTGGAGTGGCTAATATTATGCACATTGGATGTCTGCAAGGTGGCCAAAATAAATTAGTAGCTTAGTAACAGATATCACACTATTAAAGTCAAACAAAATAAGTAGCTTGTATAAGTAAAAAAGAGACAATGAAGTAAAAGTAAAAACAGACCTACTCCAAAAGTTGGCAGATACAAATATAAATTTACTTATCAACCCAATCCCCTTCACAACCTACTCTTTATAACACACATTATCATCATCCCCAACATCAAACAACCCATCATTCAACAAAGCATTAGTAAAGGGATGATGTTCCATCGAATTATCCAGGTCTTCATCATCTTCATTGTGTAGATACTCTTTTGGACTAGTGGACAAAACAACGGACCATTGAGGATCAAGTTGGTCTTTTACATAAAATACTTGCTTGGCCTGCGAAGCTAAAATAAAACAATCTGATTTGTACCCAACTCGATTAAGGTTCACCGATGTGAAACCAAGTTCATCAACCTTAACACCCTTACTCTCGACCCAATCACACTTAAATACTGGAATGGTAAACCTATGATAATCGAGCTCCCATATTTCTTTGATAACTCCATAGAAACACATGTCCCCTACTATAGGATTCTTATCTTTCGAACTTGCAATCTGCATTGTTGTAGCTACAAGACTAACTCCACTATTTTGGCTAACTCGAGCATTGTCACGATCCTTCGTGTGGTAGCGGCAACCATTAATAACATAGCCAGAACATTTAAGTACGTGGTGGCTAGGCCCTTGTGCTACCCACTTGACAGTTTCTGAGATGTCTTCTTTTACATTAAATGCACCATCAACCTGTACAAATTCAATATTATTAATATTCTTTAACTTCTGAATAAGAAGAGTATAAATATATTGATTTTGCTTCAACTACTACCTTCTCCTGTAACCAATAGATAAACGTCTGATTGTGTTTGTCCTGCAACCACTTTCTATTTTTAGACTTGAGGGGATATTGTAACAGCAACCACTCCATATGCTCACTGTTAAGTTATTATAACAACTTATAATACAATTTTTCAACAATTTACATACAATGAATTAGAAAATTAGAAAATTTATGATAAAGATGCTTACTCAATATAAGGTTCAATTTCATCTGTGTTCTCCAAAACATATAAATGTGCTTGTTGCCATTCTTCACGATCAACTGCTACGAGACGACCTCCAGGCAGAGGTTTTCCATCTTGAATGTTGCCCTTCCTTGCAAGGGGATTTCCTATTGCCTCAACATGTGATAGATACTCGCTACAAAATTCTATTGCTTCTTCCGCAATGTAACATTCTGCAATGCATCCTTCGGGACGGTTATGATTGCGCACATAACCTTTCAATGGTTTCATGCACCTTTCAAATGGATACATCCACGTTAAGAAAACGGGTCCACAAATCTTGACTTGTTCAACAAGATGGAGAGTTAAATGGACCATAATGTCAAAGAAAGACGGTGGAAAGTACTTTTCCAACATGCATAATGTGACCACAAGATCATTTTGAATATCATTTAGCATATTCACATCTACCACTTTCTTACATATTGCATTGAAGAAGAAGCAAAACCGAGTAATAGCAACTCTAACCGGCTTAGGCAGAACTGAACGGATTGCCACGGGTAGTAATTGTTGCATTAGTGCATGACAATCATGAGATTTCAGCCCATAAAGCTTCAAATCTTCCATTGAGACAAGATTTCTGATATTAGAAGAGTAACCTTCAGGAACCTTTATGTCTAACAATGTTTGACAAAAGACAATTTTTTATGGCCAATAACTCATGCACCTTCCTATTTGTATGAGGTGTACTGGCTACACAAGGGATTGCCTGCAGTGTTCTGAATCTGGATTTGGAGAGCATTGACACCAAAGAAAGGAAAAGAAAAAGGAAAAGAAAAAAGAAAATGGTGTAGAAAAATCAAGATTCAGCTACCTACCAAGCAGATATTTTCATGGTCAGGAATAATATACACCACAAACACACCACCATACATGTCGTACCACAATTCTAGGCTTGAAGAGGGCATCATTCTGTTGAGATTGATGACATCATTAACCCCTAGTCCATTCGAAACTGGAACTGAAACCAATCTGTTACCATTCGAAAACCCAACTCCCAATCAATCGAAAACACCCATTGAACCCACATAAACACCTTGTTAAATTTCTAAGTGTGTTTGTGGGTCAATCACGTGTTGGATTTGCAGAACCTACTGATTAAATTAGGATGATCGAAAACCCTAAGTTGGCTGACACAAAAAAAACCCTAAGTTGACACAAAAATCGAATTGTAGAGAGAAGAAATGAAAGATATTATACCGCATGGTGAAGATCGAAGTTGCCGCATGGTGAAAACGTCGGGGACGTCGTGTAGGCCGTCGAAGAGAGGGTTTTCTCGAGGGAGAGGGGACGTTGCGTAGGACGTTGGGTAGGCCGCCGAGGGAGGGTTTTCTCGATGGAGAGGGGACGTCGTGTAGGCCGCCGAGGAGAGGGGACGTCGCGTAGGACGTCGTATAGGCCGTCGAGGAGAGGGGACGTCGCGTTGGACGTCGTGAAGGTCGCCGAGGAGTGGGTTTTACTGTTTGGAGGGAGAGGGAAGAGGCCGGAGGGATGGAGGTTGATTTCTCATGGAGGAAGAGGGCGGAGGGAGGCTTTTCGAAGTGGAGGAAGAGGTCGGAGGGAGCGATTTCTCGAGGAAGAGGCCGGAGGGAGAGATTTCTCGAGGAAGAGGTCGGCTGGGGAGAGAGGGTTTTCGAAGTGGAGGGGGGTTTTGTTATGTGCGAAGGGTTTTTTCAGATCTGCTCTATTTGGTGCGAAACCGTCAACAAATTAATATTTTTAAAAGAAATTACGATAATGGCAGCTGAAATAGCCGCGGGAATTTTCCCGCACAGACTTTAGTTGACGGTTATTATCAAAACGTCAATAAATAGATTTGTATTTCTTGACGGTTTCACTAAAACCGTCAACTATTATGGTATAAATTTGCTAAATTAACACAAAACGTGTTTCCTTGACGTATGTCTAAAACCGTCAAGGTTACCCATTTTAATGACGGTTTTCCACGACCGTCAATAAACCGTCAAGAAAAGCCATTTTTCTTGTAGTGTGTCGATATGCCCTTCTGTAACATTTTGTACACTACCTCGACAGCAAACTGTACATATTCATCCGCGTCTGCCAACACCTGAGGCGTCATAACAGGCGTTGGAGAAGCTATTGTAGAGGTTGAGAAAGATCCCCCGACAAGTCGCGGAGCCGGAACCTCAATTTCAGTAGGTTCTTCCCCACCGGCAGTACGAATTCTGTCGCCAGCTGAGGAAGCTACAGAGGGACGCAACACTGTCCCCCAAGCGAAAGGAGCAGGAGGAGTGTCCTCCATAACAGGGCCCTTGCCCTTATCAGAGTCAATGACGGATTATCCCCCGACATCCGGGTAGATGATATTATCCCCGGCCGGGCATGATGGTTCTCATTTTCGTTTGAAGCGACAAGGTCTGCCTCTGACAGTTCAACCTCCCTCAGAGCCAGGCTCAAAAAATAAATCTCATCACCTACATCAGCTCCCCCTACAGGGACGGGTGTAGGGCTCGGCAGTGACGTTGACCCTACCACATCAACCCCCACTTTTGGGGCAGGGGTAGGGCTTGGCCACGAGGCCTCGTGTACGACCAGCGCCTCGGTACCACAACCGGAAAGAACCCCGACCGGCAATTCCTGTCGGAGACGTCTCCGACAAACGTGATCTCTCTGGCAGCTTGATCGACATCCACCTGCGAGCCATCGTCAGAAGAAGACGAGCTCCACACTTCCTCTTTGTGTGGAAGGGCTTTTTCCACAACTTCCTTTGGGGCCCCGATGCTTCCAGGCAACCCCTAAACAGTTGGTTCTACTCCCGGTCGAGGCTCTACGTCGCCCTCCTGACGGATCGACCGAGAGACCTCAGCAACCTGAGGCGCTCATACATCTTCAGCATCTCTTCCAGCATAATCTGGAGACAATGAAATCTCCATAGGAGCGACATCATCAACGCTCCCCTCCCTGGGAGATGCTGTAAACGGAGGAATATGCTCATCGGAAGAGCTCGCCACCTCCTTCGGCCTACTAATACTCGGTTTCGAAACCCGGGGTTTCTTCTTCGGCACCTTCTGAAAAAGAGAAGGGAGGACATAAGTCACAGAAATCAAAGAAAACCAGACTATGTGGGACATCTTTACCTCAGCAGGTGTTGATTTCGTTGGTACTACAGGTGGCACCCCCGGAGCTCCCACCTTCGAAGTCGTCGCTTTCCTCGGCCTTTTTGGCACAGACGAACGGCCTCCGTGTTAGCACGTCTCTTTCCAGCTGGGGGCTCTTCCTGAGTACCCGCCATTGATGCTGCAGCTGCCCGATAACCTATAACCTCTGGTGGACAATATGACCGGGCCACCGCCAGCATGTTTTTGTTGCCTCTAACTGTGTGCCAACGATAAAACTAGTCTCCCTGTCATATTCGGAGGATACGGTGTTTATAGTACAATACAGCTGTAGAAGCATGGAAAAGGAACATGATTGCTCATGCGGCTCAGAATAGGAAAACCCATGCGGTTCAAAAACAGACGAGCTTTATGCGACTCAAGAGAGTCATGCGGTTCAAAAGTCACCAGCTTGGACATGCGGCTCAAGCAACACCACGTGGCCTTCTGCGGTTCGCTTCTATAATTAGCCATTAAGCAAAGGCCCTATTTAATGCCCTGACGTAAAGGAGAACTGACGGCTCTGACATAAAGCTGCAAATAATGACTTTGTTATAATGGTAGACTCCTAGGAAAACGAAGGAAATCTCTGACACGATCCATCAAACCCCAAATCCTTCATGCGGCCTTGACACGTGGACAGTCGCATGCGGCTCAGGCAGAGGCCACCCCATGCGGCTCAGGCAGAGGCCACCCCATGCGGCTCAGAGAGAGGCCCCCATACGGCTCAGAGAGAGGCCACCTCATGCGGCTCAGGAAGAGTCTACCCTATGCGGCTTACGAAGACTATCTTTATGCGGCTTACTGAGAAGCCTTCCATCATGCGGTCGCCTATGCTCATAAGGCTCAGATCATTTCCATATGTGGCCAGTCTTATGCGGCTCAGTAGAGAACAATCCTCATGCGGCTGTCCATCTTCATGCGGCTGTTCATCCCCATGCGGCTGCCCATCTTCATGCGACCGTTCATCCTCATGCGGCCCACTCATATGCGGCTCTGCCAAGATGACCCAGTGGAGACACGTGGTACTTTTCACGACGATTGAGACACGTGGCAGTCTTATCTTCCTAGAATTATGGGTGCTAACAAATTGTAATAAAATCAGATTTGTTGCAATCGCCATAATTGCCCAGATCAAGTCAAATCGAGCAAATTAGACACGTGGCAAGCCATCACAAGTTACGAATATTCATGGCAATCAACATTTATTGTCCACAGAGATTTAATACATCACATTAATTGCTTCAATCTATTGTATTCGAGATGGACGACCCCAATTAATAAATTCTCAGGCCGCCGACTTTTGAGGAAGGGCAATCATTGCAAACCATAATGATGCCCCCCCACTCTTATAAATAGCAAGGTGCCATTCCCTTGCAGAGGATCCGAAAATCTAGAGAGGAGGAGAGAATCCAAAATCCAGAGATCAATCCAGGGAGAAGAAAGGACAGAGAAGCATATATAGAGAGAGCAAGGAGAGCATTTCTTCATGAATGCCAAGCAGATCTTCTCCAGAGCCAATGTTGCACCCGATCGTCCAAGGAGTAAGGCAGAGCTGTCGTTGCTTTTCCGAGCCTCTATCGTCACCCCCAGAATCTAAATAAATAATTATACTTAGATTGCTGTACCTAGATTTTCGTTCCTAGGCTTTCTTTGTACAAGCGAGTTTGTATTGTGAGTCTAAGTTCAGTCCTCCTACATAAATTATTCTATACTTTTACGATCAATGGCAAACACGATGGCGACTCTGCTGGGGACAAACTTCTCCATGGCTGAGGAGTTGGTAACGCAATCGAATGCAGCCAAACTTGGCTCCACACAACAGAAGATGGTCGTCCGTTTCGACCAACATGCGTTTGAGATGCTCTCCGACAGGAGCGCTGGCCCGGTCCAGAAGCGAACCCGCACGAAAAAAGCTCGCAGGGAGTGGAGGCCAAAGTCATTCGCTCCTCCCCAAGCTCTGGACGGAGTACTCTCTGCTGCCCAAGACGGCGAAGGCAAGTCTATGCGGCTCCACTTCAAACCATAGAGGACTCTGCTGTCCCCAAGTCCGATAAAGGAAAGCACTACGATGTTGGACTTGCAGGGGCAAAGAGTGATTCTATATACTCCAGAAAGAAGCCGAATAAAGGCACTAGCCGCAGGACGAAGATTCCTGCGGCCGAGATTACCAGTCGCATGCATGATGTCCATGTGGCCGAAACTGCCAGCCGAATGCATAACACTCGTGTTGTAGCACCCAGTTTTCCAAATGAGAGTAATTTTGAAATTTCGTGTTTATAATTATTTTAATAATGATATTTAATTCATGATATGATTTTGGTGATTTTAAATCATTTTAAAATTATTTAAATCAACGACTTGTGGTTTTGACGTTTTGCTAGTGAAACCCTAGAGACTGTTTGACCTAGAGCCTAACCATGTGATTATGATATTTTAATGTCATTTTTGGCCTAAGAATATTTTGCATTTGACCTCTTTAAATTATTTTGATATTTATTTTATTATTTATGATATTGTTTTGGGGTTATTTGAGTCGGGTTCGAATTTCATCTCAATCCGACTTGTAACGGGGACCCAGGGTAACTTAGACTCTAGTTGGACCCATGCTTAGTTAGCCATGGCCCACATTTTAATTAGTCATGTTAGAAAGATTAGTCATAATCCTAATTATTAGGTTAACCATTTAGAGTTTATTCTTATTTGACCCTTTTACCCCCAAACCCTAACCAAAATTATTTTAAACACTTGTAACTAAGGAAGGGGCAAACTTGTAATACTCAATGAAGGAGGGATATAACCATTGTGGCCGGCCCTAATAGGACTCCCATCTCATTTCCTTCTTTGAGAAGTCTTCTCCCCATGTGCTCTCAAGCTCTCCCAAGGAAGAAGCCTTTCTCCTTGGATTTTCTCTCCTTTAGGTAATATTTCCTTCTCTTTTATTTCTCTATTTTGCATTTAGGAAAGTTTTAACCATAGGAATTACCCCCATTGTTGTGTCCCTATTTTTGTGTCCTCTTGTGTCTATTATGTGTCCTTTAGGGATTTCTATTGTATTATTGTTGTGTCTTGTGTCCATGGAGAAAACCCCCAAACTTGGACACACTTTATATTTAAAATATTGATTAAATGAATTAACTCATATTAAATCTCAGATTTGAATATGTAGAGATGTATTCTTGAGTACTTTACATTTCATTCATGTATCTCTTATAGATGTGTTCATGTTACATATATAGATTTGTGTATATATATATATATATATATATATATATATATATATATATATATATAGATATATATATATATATATGTAGATACACTTATTAATATATATATATATATATTATTATATATATTATAATATTATATATATATATATATTGTAATGAGAGTGTATCTAATTATATATATATAATATATATATATATATATATATATATAATATATATATAATATATTATATATTGTAATGAGAGTGTATCTATTTATATATAATAAATGGTTCATGATGATTATTTAATCAAGTTTGTGAGTGTGGTTCCTCATATTATTATTGCTATTATTGTTGTGGATAATTAGGATATATATTGTGTTTCTTTTGGCTCAAACTATCTAAATCCGTCATTTTTATCCACGTTTTTAATTTCAGTCCTAACTTAGAAATGGCATAACTTCTAGCTCAAAGCTCGGTTTAGTCTTCCGTTTTTTTTAAAAGAAGCGTATTGAAGTTAGCTTTCCAAAAACATGTATTAATAGGCCTAATTCATTCTGTAACTTTCTAGAGAATTATTTGAGTGTCAGCTGTACGAAAGACAAACGCGTTCTCGGTGTTTTTGCGATTTCGGGAGTTTACCGAAACGAAAACGCGATCCGTTTGAAGTTTCGGAAAGCTAACACATAGATCTATAACATACTTTAATCCTAGAATTTAATTCATGCTGAGTTGGTACATTGATTATTAGTAGGAGTTACTATTCGGCATATGTATTTTGTGCACCCTTGTGTGTAATATAATGTTCTATTTGATTTTAACCCATGTTAATGTATACACATTATGTAACTAAATAGAGAATGCAAGCATGAGTAAATGGTTAAATAATGATGTATGAGGTGTAAGTATCCTATCTATTGTAATCATGTATAAGTATGGCTTGTAATGAATATGTAGGTTCCATAGTATGTAATGTATGGTGTATAGTAGTGCAAGAGAATAAATGAATGATGAATGAATGCAAGCATGAATGTAATGTAAAAATAGATGTAATATATGCAATATACAAGTTAATGAGATGTAATGTTCTATGTTAACACAAATCCTATATTACCTCGTACCCCTTACACTATGTTGACACTATCACTTGACACTTTGTTCACTTACACTTTGACACTCTTTGATATGTATACACTATGTATGCCCATTTAACCCTCACTTGCCCATTTGCCATGTTCACATACACACACATATCCTCTTAAATAAGTTTATGAATATAGTTAACTTAGCTATGTATGTAATATATATGTTAGCATATTGTATTGTAATATAAGTTTATACAGCCATTTGAAATGCCATGATTATAGACCTAATGTTGAATACCAATATATGTATGTGTATATATGTGTAGACATGTATAGCTTAAAGTAATAGATTACCTAGTGTATATCTAATGTGAATTCTTGCCTATTTGAGTATTGAATAATTGCATGCTATATAGAGTTGGGTGTATGTTGGCTTGTATAGCCTTGTATTGATGTGTGCTTGCTAGGATAGTCTTGGTTAGGCCTAGTAAGACTTGCTGGGTTAGGACATGACCTAGTTTGACCTAGATTTATGTAGAATGTATTTAGTACTTTATTACCCATCTGGACATGTTGTGACTTGTGCTGTTCTGATTAGGAGCCAAACACCTCTCCTCGGACAATATATTTACTTTGGACATTCAGACACCAGGCGAGTACATTCTCTGATCATTTTATATCTTGTTTAGGATTATATTTCCTGCTTTAGATTACTTTACATGATGCTGACACGTTGGAAATACGGATTAGTACTATATGGATCTTGTTGTGCGATGTTATCCTCTTAGCGGATACATCGGGTATTCGTGTTCGTGTACTTTATCGTGAGCATCGTGTACTCCTTGTATTCGTGACATTCGTGTACAAATCGTATGAAATCGTGTATATTCATGTATTCACATGATCTCGTGTGCGACTATACTTCGTGTTCAATAACATATCATATCTAGATCCTTGTGTATTGATTGAGGCGGGGAGAGTAGAAGTGGTTATGTAATCAATCCAGTAGATTACTCGTGTACAACCTCTGTAGATTACTCGTATACAACATCGTGCCGTTTACATAACCATCTTGTGCTCTGAATCACTAGTCACTGATAGTTCTCTATATAGTGTAGCTATTTACCTACAGTCTCTCTTTTTTATCATGTTATTCCTTCAGATTCTGTATCTTACTCTCTAGCATATTTATATTTCCTAACCTGTTATGATATTGTTGAGATGTATTGTACTCGCTCCTGTCCTGACTGGACCCGTTGATAAATTTTACAGATAGCTTAGAGATTGCCTACTAGCCTAGAGGAGACACATTAGAGGTTGTTAGTAAGCTATTTTCAATTGTCTGGAGTTGTATTTACTTTATGGATTACTGTTCTGAGTTTGGAGATTTGAGATGTTTTTGGATTTGTGTATCTTAGACACTTAGATTTTTCTCTGTTGTACCTCTTTTGGATTTCATGTTTTATCTATCCTTATCATGCTCTACCTTAGATGTGATTGAGTCTGTATCTGCTATGTCACCCCCATTCGGGGAGTATAAACTGTTAGCCTTATACTATTAGATGCATGAGACCTAGGACAGTGTTCTACCGTCGACACTGCGGCATAGGCTGGACGTACCCACTTCTCGTGGCCTAACTCTAGGGTACGGGTCGTGACACATTTTTAGTGGTGGCCCATGCAGGTCGAGATTCGCATTAGTACAATTTTGTAGTAGCGCAACAACTTAGTTGTACTACTACGAGCCTGCTATAGGATATATAAATTAAGATGTTAGGATAAGAGGATACTCAATTACTGTTAGGATTCCTTGAGAGATTCCTGGGATGACCCTTGAGAATCTTATTTTGAATTCCGATTTAAACTCCTTTTCCTTATTTTGATTCACCTTTTCCTTGATTTGAATTTGATTTTGTGGATCATTGTAGAACTTTGAATCCTGGTATTAGTTGATGTTTTGATAAAATTTTGTAGTTGTCGATTTAATTTTGTATTTAGATTAATATTTTCAAATCCAAGGTACTCAATCACACTTAGGATTCTTTGAGAGATTTCTGGGACGACCCCTGAGAAACTCATTTTGAACTTCAATTTGAATTCTTTTTCCTCTTGTTTGGATTCACCCTCATTCCTTGCTATTGAATTTAAGCTTGATGGGTTCCTCTCATTTGAACCGATGAGAAGGAACATATCTTCATTATTCTTTCTCGCCATTATTCTCTTGCATTCTTATTTACCTCTTATCTTAAACTCTGTCTCATTACATTAATTACCCATATCTTGTCATCCCTACCAGATGTACTTCGAAACCCTTGAATCTTCGTATCTTTTACATAGGGAAGGCTAAGGAAGTGACGTAAATCATGTAGCTCAGAGAAGACGTAACTGGTTATTATATGATGATCTAAAGGAAATCAAATGTGGAGCATTCCATATGGAAACTTGAGATAGAAATGTGGTAAAGGTCTCGAATAGAATAAAGAGATGTACTGCCAATCTGGAAACAATCACATTTAGAGAAAATTTTGGGGTTATGAGATAGTTTATAGGTGTATTCAAAACTGATAAGGATATTCAAGGTCAACCTAGATTGGAGAACTACGAAATTCTGGTTATTGATTCTTGGGGTTTTACCCTAAGGCTATGTAGAAGGTTAGTATGGAAATGGGAAGTTAATTGTGTTTAATAAGGATATTAAACAAGATGTTGCGAGGAAATGACTAGGGATAGAGAAACAAGTTATGGAAGTTTAGAGATTGTTGTGAAATATTTTAGGAGAATAATATTCAAGGGTGTATGTCAAGAAAATACGAAAGTTGATTTTATGATGGAAGATAAGTTTTGTAAGGCCTAGAGATTTAAATTAAATAATACAAGGAGAACAATTTGAACAAGTTCAAGGAATTCGTAAACGGGATTAGAGGTTTGGGTCAAATTTAAGACAAGGTGAAAGAACTTGGAAATTTAAATAAATGGTTAATGTTGATTCTTAAATGTGAGGGCTGCGTTTCACGAGTGGTGTTTGGAAATTGGGAATTACCTACGGTAGTCATGGTAAGGGTTTAAGTAAAGGTTAAATTTTTATATGGAGACTGGTGAGGTAAGATATGATTGGCAAGTTATGACCAGATGAACTTAAGAGTATCAGAAGCAGATGGCTAACTCGATCTTCATTATTTTGTGCATTAATTACCACCTCTTGAACTCCCACTTTCTAATTGAGATCCTTTGACGTTCCTTATCGTGACTTTGATATTCGGAATATAATACTAGCTGTTACCCTCCAACAATCTTATATGCAAGACCTAGACGAGCTCACCTTCGTGTAGTATATCATGTCCCACTAAAACCCGTCCTTGTACTCTATTTTCTTGATATGATTTTCTGGTCAACTGGCTAAACTATAACCTCTACCATTATACTAAATTTCTTCTTATTTCAATTAGAAATCCAGCCTTGACTCAATTCTTTTGACCCGACATGTGATGGTGTTCTGTTTGTTTCCTTAGATGCTTAACCTTGTACCTTATCTGATTACTTGACCCGTTTGGTTAAGAACCTTGGACTATGTAATTCCTTTCATCATTACCACCCTTATATCTTGTGCTGCTAAATTAGCCTTAGTTTTGCAAGCTTATCTATTTTCGAGCTTGGTCATGACATATTTTATTGGTGGCCACCCACTAACATATTATCTAATCAGAACCGGTATGATGGCCTGATCAACCTATTGCACTTTGGTTCGCTTTTTTCATGTATCAATCTACGAGAATTGAGACATAGTTAAACTTGACCCTAGAGTCTCATTCGCGACAGCCTTGACAATTCTCCTTGAAATCTTTTCATCGCCTATGAACCTCGTATTCGTACTCAGTCGAATTAAATTTAATCATGACCTGAATCTCCATCATTGGATGCTCGTGCACATACTTCAATTTATGATTTTCCTTCTTGCCCAAATCTCGTTTTATTCGAAATTGATCAACTTAGATCGTGTCAAGACAAAAATCTATTTGTGATTTGTTGTGCCTAAATTTTTAATTTTTGCCATTTTATGGAATAGTACCCTTTTAATAATTCTTAGTTGCTTGTTAATGACCAATTTTTATATAGGATGGTAGACAGCCCTACAACCTTGATGATTGTTGTTCCCTTACCTTTCCAATTAGGACCCCTAGATTATTTGTGTGTTGATACCATATTACTGTTTTGACCTAGAAGATTATTATACCTAGGTGAGACTTCCAACTGCTATGGTATGCCCTGACCTTGTATACTATTCCTTCAATTGCATGATTTAGACAAATTTCTTAAGACCTTGATTGTTGGAAAATAGGGACGTCACCCCATTAGATCTGTTGTAGATATAATAGGTTAGTCCTTGATGTGGGGATGTGTGTCTAAACATGTAGCTTGAGATTTATGAGGATTATTTAGTATCAGCCTTGATAGGATGTACTAGTCTTTTGGTGAGTATAAATGTGTTATGAGATAGGGGCCTATAGTTCTTAGTAATGTATCGTCCTATGGTAATAGAATGTATTAAGATGGTTAATGAAGTAATAGTTTGAGCATACATATAGCCTATGATCAGTTCCTTTCCATCCTTAGTTAGGACCACTTAAAATAGGTCCGTCCCTTGGATAAGTTCCAGTTCATATTTTATTGAAGTTCTATTACCGCCGTACAGCAAGCAGTGTTGGAGGTATTCCTAGTTGACACTATCTAGATGTCCGTTTATTATTCCAGTGTTAGGAAGTGTTACCTTAGATATTGGGTAGGTTAGAGGCTCTAGAAGGAGTACTATCGATCTTAAATTTCGAGGACGAAATTTTTCTAAGGTGGGTAGGGTTGTAGCACCCAGTTTTCCAAATGAGGGTAATTTAAAATTTCGTGTTTATAATTATTTTAATAATGATATTTAATTCATGATATGATTTTGGTGATTTTAAATTATTTTAAAATTATTTAAATCAATAACTTGTGGTTTTGACGTTTTGCTAGTGAAACCCTAGAGACTGTTTGACCTAGAGCCTAACCATGTGATTATGATATTTTAATGTCATTTCTGGCCTAAGGATATTTTGCATTTGACCTCTTTAAATTATTTTGATATTTATTTTATTATTTATGATATTGTTTTGGGGTTATTTGAGTCGGGTTCGAATTTCATCTCAATCCGACTTGTAACGGGGACCCGGGGTAACTTAGACTCTAGTTGGACCCATGCATTAGTTAGCCATGGCCCACATTTTAATTAGTCATGTTAGAAAGATTAGTCATAATCCTAACTATTACGTTAACCATTTAGAGTTTTTTTTATTTGACCCTTTTACCCCCAAACCCTAACCAAAATTGTTTTAAACACTTGTAACTAAGGCAGAGGCAAACTTGTAATATTCAATGAAGGGGGATATAACCATTGTGGCCGCCCTAATAGGACTCCCATCTCATTTCCTTCTTTGAGAAGTCTTCTTCCCCAAGTGCTCTCAAGCTCTCCCAAGGAAGAAGCCTTTCTCCTTGGATTTTCTCTCCTTTAGGTAATATTTTCTTCTTTTTTATTTCTCCATTTTGTATTTAGGAAAGTTTTAACCATAGGAATGACCCCCATTGTTGTGTCCCTATTTTTGTGTCCTCTTGTGTCCATTATGTGTCCTTTAGGGATTTCTATTGTATTATTGTTGTGTCTTGTGTCCATGGAGAAAACCCCCAAACTTGGACACACTTTATATTTAAAATATTGATTAAATGAATTAAATCATATTAAATCTCAGATTTGAATATATAGAGATGTATTCTTGAGTACTTTACATTTCATTCATGTATCTCATAGATGTGTTCATGTTACATATATAGATTTGTGTATGTATGTATATATTATATATATATATTATATATATATATATATATTATATATATATAGATATATATTATATTGTAATGAGAGTGTATCTATATTTATATATATAAATGGTTCATGATGATTATATAATCAAGTTTGTGAGTGTGGTTCCTCATATTATATGCTATTATTGTTGTGGATAATTAGGATATATATTGTGTTTCTTTTGGCTCAAACTATCTAAATCCGTCATGATTTTTATCCACGTTTTTAATTTTAGCCCTAACTTAAAATGGTATAACTTCTAGCTCAAAGCTCGGTTTAGTCTTCCGTTTTTTTTAAAAGAAGCGTATTGAAGTTAGCTTTCCAAAAACATGTATTAATAGGCCTAATTCATTCTGTAACTTTCTGGAGAATTATTTGAGTGTCAGGTGTAGGAAAGACAAATGCGTTCTCGGTGTTTTCGCGATTTCGGGAGTTTCCGGAAACGAAAACGTGATCCGTTTGAAGTTTCGAAAAGCTAACACATAGATCTATAACATACTTTAATCCTAGAATTTAATTCATAATGAGTTGGTACAGTATTGATTATTAGTAGGAGTTACTATTCGGCATATACATTTTGTGCACCCTTGTGTGTAATATAATGTTCTATTTGATTTTAACCCATGTTAATGTATATACATTATGTAACTAAATAGAGAATGCAAGCATGAGTAAATGGTTAAATAAAGATGTATGAGGTGTAAGTATCCTATCTAATGTAAGCATGTAAAGTATGGCTTGTAATGAATATGTAGGTTCCATAGTATGTAATGTATGGTGCATATAGTAGTGCAGAAGAATAAATGAATGATGAATGAATGCAAGCATGAATGTAATGTAATAATAGATGTAATGTATGCAATATACAAGTTAATGAGATGTAATGTTCTATGTTAACACAAATCCTAATTACCTCATGTACCCTTACACTATGTTGACACTATCACACTTGATACTTTGTTCACTTACACTTTGACACTCTTTGATATGTATACACTATGTATGTCCATTTAACCCTCAATTGCCCCTTTGTCATGTCACATACACACACATAGCATCTTAAATAAGTATTTATGAATATAGTTAACTTAGCTATGTATGTATATTATATATATGTTAGCATATTGTATTGTAATATAAGTTTATATAGCCATTTGAAATGCCATAATTATAGACCTAACGTTGAATACCAATATATGCATGTGTATATATGTGTAGACATGTATAGCTTAAAGTAATAGATTACCTAGTGTATATCTAATGTGAATTTGCCTATTGAGTATTAAATAATTGCTGCTATATAGAGTTGGGTGTATGTTGGCTTGTATAGCCTTGTATTGATGTGTGCTTGCTAGGATAGTCTTGGTTAGGCCTAGTAAGACTTGCTGGGTTAGGATATGACCTAGTTTGACCTAGATTCATGTAGAATGCATTGTAGTGCTTTATATTACCCTTCTGGACATGTTGTGACTTGTGCTGTTCTGATTAGGAGCCAGACACCTCTCTCGGACTGTATATTTACTTTGGACATTCAGACACCAGGCGAGTACATTCTCTGATCATTTCATATCTTGTTTAGGATTATATTTCATGCTTTAGATTACTTTACATGATGCTGACATGTTGGAAACACGGATTAGTACTATATGGATCTTGTTGTGCGATTATCTCCTTAGCGGATACATCGGTATTCGTGTTCGTGTACTTTATCGTGAGCATCGTGTACTCCTTGTATTCGTGACATTCATGTACAAATCGTGTGAAATCGTGTATATTCATGTATTCACATGATCTCGTATGCGACTATACTTCGTTTGCAACAACATATCATATAGATCCTTGTGTATTGATTGGGGCGGGGGAATAGAAGTGGTTATGTAATCAATCCAGTAGATTACTCATGTACAACCTCTGTTGATTATTCGTGTACAACATCGTGCCGTTTATAACCATCTTGTGCTCTGAATCACTAGTCACTGATAATTCTCTATATAGTGTAGCTATTTACCTACAGTCTCTCTTTTTTTCATCATGTTATTCCTTCAGATCCTGTATCTTACTCTCTAGCATGTTATATTTCCTAACTGTTATGATATTGTTGAGATGTACTGTACTCGCTCCTGTCCTGACTGGACCCGTTCATAAATTTTACAGATAGCTTGGAGATTGCCTGCTAGCCTAGAGGAGACACATTAGAGGTTGTTTAGTTAGCTATTTTCAATTGTCTGGAGTTGTATTTACTTTATGGATTACTGTATCTGAGTTTGGAGATTTGAGATGTATTTTTGGATTTGTGTATCTTAGACACTTAGATTTCTCTCTGTTGTACCTCTTTGGATTTCATGTTTTATCTATCATTATCATGCTCTACCTTAGATGTGATTGAGTCTGTATCTGCTATGTCACCCCCATTCGGGGAGTATAAACTGTTTAGCCTTATACTGTTAGATGCATGAGACCTAGGACAGTGTTCTACCGCCGACACTGCGGCGTAGGTGGACGTACCCACTTCTCGTGTCCTAACTCTAGGTGCGGGTCATGACACATTTTAGTGGTGGCCCATGCAGGTCGAGATTCGCATTAGTATGATTTCGTAGTAGCGCAACGACTTAGTTGTACTACTACGAGCCTGCTATAGGATATATAAATTAAGATGTTAGGATAAGAGGATACTCAATCACTGTTAGGATTCCTTGAGAGATTCCTGGGATGAGAGGATACTCAAGTTGCCGTCCGGTAATCCGGATTCCTCCTTAATTGGGATTTGCCAAAAGAGACTGCTTCCAACATTAGCCTCTGGATCGGTAAATGTCAATTTAAGGACTAGAAGACGTTTATCATCAGTGCCACTAGTGCTGAAGACAGGTTGAAGAAGGCTCGCCAACTGGGATTGCACATCTCGGAGGGAGAGGACAAGGGCAAGCGCCCTAATACCAACAGCAACAATGGGGTAGCTCCTCCAACAATCGGGACAACAAGGGCAAGCGGCTATGTTGGCCGACACAGCCCAGAAACCTGAGTCAAAACCGGCAGACAAGCAATGGCCACAAATGACCTACTCCTTCGAAGATGGCCATGTCAAGCCCATCTTGGATATGCTTATACAAGGAGATAGAATTCAGCTCCCTCCACCAAGACGGGAACCTCGGCGCCGACAGAAATGGAGAGCCCAAAGTACTGCTATTGTAACGCCCCAGTCCCAATACGTAGGACCAAGTACGTGAACATGCCAGCTGCACATATCGAAGAATACACCAATATATGGAATCCTCATATATGCACATAAGCTGTAAATAAAATAATCACAGGCCAGAATAACATATCTCTCATCACAGCTCAACACAGAAGATAATAGAGTCCAAATAAATAAATAAGAGTATCAAAAGATAGGGTGAACATACTCACCCCAAACAGCTATGAAAAATAGTCTCACAAGATCGGAGTCCAACCTCCGTAAAATAGAAAGAAAATGAGATGTAAAATAATGTCCACCAATGTCTCAAATATAGAATAAACTAGAAATCAGTAGTGACTGCCTCATCATCGATGTAAGATGGATCTAGAGCCGCCGTACTCCTGTGGAAAGTCGTCTAATCCTTGAAAGATAACAGGTCCTCAGGGGACATAGCAAGATACAAGAAAACACCATGCCATATAACTGTGATAATATATAATAGAAAGAAAAGAGAAGCATGCAATAGGGTGCCTACCAGTTCTACAGTAAAAATACAGTTAAGAACATACCTTCAACGCATGGGTATCTGGCTCAGTAGCAGTAACTCAGGTATGGCCCCATCAGGATACCAGGGAACTCAAAGCATAACATTCCTCGAATGTCAGAGGCCAGCAGTATCAGTAATAGGAAAGTGCATAAGGACCCATACGTTAAGGACACTGTTCTCTCCACCCAATGCCTAGTAGGGTCACATCCATGACTCATGAACCTCAGTAACTGCCAAGTCTTCTAGCATGCAATTCTATTGGCAGTTACTCCTATCCGTCGTACGCTCCATACGCACGGTGGTCAGCCGACTACGCAGATACGTGTCCTATAGTGACTCACAACACGTGGTAAAGCAAGTGTTAAGGCCGTATGAGATAACCAATATCTCAATATCAATGGGTGGTCACTAGACTAAGTCAATGCAAGAAAATAAAACGAGAAAACGACCGATAGAGTCGCTTGCACCCAAGTGTGACTTGGACGCACAGTTTAAATATCAAGGAAAATGCTGAAAATAACAACTAAAAATAAGAATATATAATCACAGAGTAAGGTGGCAAGGTATCTTGTCTGGTGGTGCAAGGTGGCAAGTCCAAGAGTAGCAAGTGTCAGCACCAAAACTCACAAATCACAGATGACTCCAAACGCTGAAACAAACATCAAAATGATCTTGGTGAAGAAGATATACCTAGGAAATGCCTGTCCAAAAGTCAAATTCTGGAACAGGAGCAAAATCATAATTTCGGGTCAAAACGATGTCCGCCGTTGGACCCGCTTTGCACCGAAACGCGTGCCAAAGTCTACGGTCTCTAAAGTCGTCAAACTACATGTCTCAATTTCAGTTTGAGGAGAGAAACTCAACGGTATGTCCAGTTTTGGATTCCGATGAGCCGTGTACAAAATCGCCCGTTTGAGTGGGTCGCAGACCCGCCAAAATTGGGTTCCGATTCGACCTTCTCAGAATCGAACCAAACTTGGCATGCAGGACCAGAATTTCGATCCGGACCTATTGGCACAAGTTTCATCTCGATTCGACGATGACACGAAGTTATGGGCAAGTTTGCAAAACGTCGATACAGGGGTATCTGGACGGATACGTGTTGATTTCATCGTACACGCGACGAAATTGAGTTCCGTCAGTTACCACGTCGGTAATGTCCATACGCGCCTTTCGATGCGTATAGCGCGCGACCACGTCGCCCGGTTTGTCGGGCGTACGTCGTATCGTGAATTTTTTTTGAAATTTATTATTTCAAAAACAATTTTTCACCCAAGTTAACATGAATTAATTTCTTGTACAAAATCTAAATACCGATCTACCAGTTACGTTTCCATCATGGATGTTGTCTTCAAATGTGTTCAATTAGTTTTACAAATAGTCAAAGGAACGCTAAGAATTTGGCTTCCAAATAGGGTTTTGGGACTGCCCTGAAACTGTTCTGTTTCGACAGTTTTTCGAGAAATTTGAGTTCGAATACCGAGCTATATGGGGTTTCTTCGATTCTACCAGAAAAGGTTTTGAGAGGGTTATGTCTACTATGCACAGCATTCGATAGATCGAACTTTCGTCGAACGGATTTAAAGAAAACGGAATTGGAAGATGGGTACCTGAGTTCTGAATCAAACAGAGTATTCTCTGTTTACTGCCTCCGAGTGGTCCGACGTCGTCGACGGCGAGTATGCTGCCGACTGTAGCACGGGGGCGTGGAGAAAGGTTGGCGGCCTTGGGGTCTAGAAGTTTTTGGTTAAGAGAGGGTTAGGGTTTGGTTTCGCGTGGTTTAAATACCACTGCTGCCGACTTCTATTAATCCTATTAGGACTTGGGGTCGGGTTTCTTAGTCCATAGCTGCTGTGAATGAGTCCAAAGGAATTAATGGGGGGGTGGGGTCGGTTTCCTAAACTCCATAGCAGCATGTTTATTAGCAGCATTGTGGGGGTCGGGCTTCGATGGTTCACAGCTACCAGTTTCCTTAGATATTGCATTAAGGGATCTCGGTACTATAGGCACAGCTACTAGCTGCTGAGTACTATTAAATAAGGGGGTCGGGGGTCCCACTGCATTGCAGTTGTTGCTGCGTACAATTTCATTTGGGAGGGCTGAGGTGGACCGGCCCACGTGGCTGGTCCCCTCCACTCTATTTTATTTTTTATTTTTTATTTACAAACTATCACTATATATATATATATATATATATATATATATATATATATATATATATATATATATATATATGAATAAAAATCTAAAAATCCTATAAATTATTAATACGTAACAGAATGGTTTTTAATAATTGAAAACTATATTATTAACAATAAAAATAACTAGCACAATCATACATTTACTATATCTATAATTACGAATACACCAGTTACCACATAAATTCCTAATGATATCAAAATAATTTTTTAAAACACAAAATAATTAGAAAAATATTGGGGGTTTACATCCTACCCAACTTAAAGAAAATTTTGTCCTCAAAATTAAACTAAGGTCGGGGGATCAAATGCAATGCATGGAAATATAAATGCAAGACATACCTTCGCCTTCAAACAAATGCGGGTAGCGATTTCGAATGTCGTCCTCGCGCTCCCAAGTAGACTCCCTTGGCGAGTGATGCTTCCATGCCACGCGAACCAATGGAATAGATTGATTCCGTAACACCTTCACTCGGCGATCGAGGATACCTACGGTTGCTCTTCGTACGACAAACTCGGTCCAACTGTGATCTCGGAGTGATCAAGCACATGATTGCTGTCCGCCACGTACCTCCTCAGTTGAGATATGGAATACGTCATGTACTCCCTCTAGTGACGGTGGCAATGCCAATCTGTAGGCAACCTCTCCAACACGTTCCAAGACATCGAAAGGCCGATGTACCTTGGACTCAACTTGCCACGTCCTTCGAATCGAATCGTGCCTCTAGTGGGGGATAACTTCAAGAACACATGGTCACCCTCTTTGAACTCCAAGGGTCGACGACGATTATCTGCCCACTGCTTCTGACGATCCTGCGCTGCTCGCAGGTGGTCCTGAACCTTCTTCACTGTCTCCACTGTGCTCAAGACCAACTCGGGACCCAATAGCTGTCTTTCTTCTATGTCACTCCAACAAACGGGACCGACACTTCCTACCGTACAACGCTTCAAACGGAGCCATCTGTATGCTCGCTTGATAGCTATTATTGTAGGAAAACTCAACAAGATGAAGATGGTCCTCCCACGAACTGCCAAAATCACGTATACACGCTCTCAACATATCCTCTAGCGTCTGAATGGTACGCTCTGACTGGCCGTCTGTCTGTGGATGGTATGATGTGCTAAACTTCAATCGAGTACCCAAACTCTCTTGTATGCTCCTCCAAAAGTGTGAGGTGAATCTCGAGTCACGGTCCGACACAATACTAACAGGTACACCCGTGTAATCTCACAATCTGCTCCATATATATCTCCGCCAATACCTCTGTCGACTGGCCCACTCTAAAAGGCAAGAAATGTGCTGACTTCGTAAGTCTATCAACAATCACCCATACTGCGTCACGTCCTCTAGGACTCCGAAGAAAACCCGTGACAAAATCCATAGTAATGTGCTCCCACTTCCACTCTGGAATGGGTAACGGCTGTAATAATCCGACCGTCCTCTGGTGCTCTGCCTTTACTTGTTGACATACCAAGCACTTGGCAACGAAACGCTATCTCCCACTTCATTCCGTGCCACCAATAATACTGTCGTAAGTCACGATACATCTTGGTCCCTCCGGGATGAATAGAGTAAGTCAAACTGTGAGCCTCGGCCATCAGCTCCTGCCGTAGATCTCTATTGGGTACATAAATGCGATCACCACATCGCAGTGTCCCATCTGAGTGGATCCTCAATCTGTCTGCTCTCCTGCTTCAGTCCTCGCCTTGAGCCGTCGAAATCTAGCATCATTGGGCAATGCTGCCTTGATGCGCTCTGCTAATGATGATTGCACCTGGAGGTTGGCTAATACGCCATCTGCCACTTCCGGTAATACTACCTCAATACCAAGCTGCTCCAAGTCTCTAATCAATTCCTTCTGTGTAGTCAAAAAGTGTGCCATGGGCTTACGGCTTAATACGTCTGCCACGACACTAGCCTTGCCCGGATGATAATGAAGCTCAATCTCATAATCCTTTCAACTCCAACCAACGTTGTTGTCGCATATTCAACTCCTTTTGTGTGAACACGTACTTGAGGCTCTTATGATCAGTGTAGATATCAACCTTCTTGCCGTACAAGTAGTGTCTCCATAGCTTCAAAGCAAAGACAACCGCTGCGAGCTCTAGGTCGTGGGTCAGATAATTCTTCTCGTGCACTCTCAACTGTCGCGATGCATATGCTACTACCCGACCGTGCTGCATCAATACACATCCTAATCCCTTTCCGGATGCGTCACTGTAGATCACAAATCCTCCTGGGCCCGATGTAGTGTCAAGATCGGTGCTGTGGTCAATCGCTTCTTCAACTCGTCAAAGGCAGCTTGACACTCTTCTGTCCATACAAACTCCTGATCCTTGCAAGTCAATCGAGTCATAGGCCCCGCTATTCGAGAGAAATCTTCTACGAACCGTCGGTAGTAACCCGCAAGTCCGAGGAAACTTCTCACTTCAGAAGCTGTTGTGGGAGTGGGCCATGATTTGACTGCTGTGATCTTCTCTGGGTCTACCGATATACCATCGCCCATAACAATATGACTAAGATACTTCCTTGCGAAAGAAATCACACTTGCTAAGCTTCGCAAAAAGTCTTTCGTTCCTCAATGTTCCCAAAACTATCCGTAGATGCTGCTCATGCTCCTCTTGACTCTTGGAGTAAATCAAGATATCGTCTATAAAGACTACTACGAATTTGTCCAAATTTGGTGAAAGATCTTGTTCATTAAATTCATGAAAACTGCGGGAGCATTGGTCAAACCGAAAGGCATGACCAAGAACTCGTAGTGTCCATACCTCGATCGAAAAGCCGTCTTTGCAATGTCTTCCCTCCGAACCTTCAATTGGTGATAGCCCGATCGTAAGTTAATCTTGGAGAATACTTTTGCTCCACTCAGTTGATCGAATAGATCGTCTATATGCGGCAAGGGATACTTGTTCTTCACCGTCATTGCATTCAATGCTCTGTAGTCAATGCACATGCGCACTGTTCCGTCTTTCTTAGGCACAAAAAGAACGGGTGCTCCCTATAGTGACGCGCTAGCACGAATAAATCCCTTCTCTAATAAGTCATCAATCTGCGTCTTCATCTCTACCAACTCCTTGGGTGCCAGACGATACACTCGAGATGAAATAGGCTCAGCTCCGGGAATAAGCTCAATAGAAAACTCAATATCTCGGACAGGTGGTAGTCCTGGAAACTCCTCGGGGAATACATCCTCGAACTCGATGATAATAGGGTGCTGAGCAGTGTCGTGCATCATCATATGAGTCCCCGCTGTGGGTGCCTCACAACTATCTCCGTCTTCTTTGGTGAACTCAAACTCTGCGGCATTCGGTGGTCTAAAGATAATACTGCTCCTATGGCAGTCTATGAGAGCGAAATGCTGGCTCAACCAGTCCATTCCAAGAACCACATCAAATGTCGGCATAGGGAATACAAGAAGTCGTGCCATCATTTTTTTGCCATTTATCACTACAGGACAAAGTCTGGAAACACCACTAGTAGGTACAACTCCTCCTCCAGTGAGGATTTTAACATTCTTAGCTAAGGGTGTGATGGGAATGCTGTGTCTAGTGGCAAAACTAGTGGCTATGAATGAATGAGTGGCTCCAGTATCAAATAATGTAATAGCAGGAAAAGATACAACTAAAACCATACCTGTTATAACCTCTGCCTCTGTCTCTATATCCTCAACAGTCATTGAGAATACCTTCCCATGATTTTGTCCGGGGCCCTGAGTTCTGGCCCTCTCGAACTGTGCTGACTAAGGTGGTAATGGCGGGCGAGGTACTCTTGTCGCTGGCTGAGGTGCTGGAAGTGCTGGGGCTAAGGACTGCTATTCCGGACAATCTTTTACCTTGTGCTGTCCTGACCCCATCCAAGCAAGCATAATCCAAGTCGAATTCGACAGTCCTTCAAGACGTGTCCCTGCTTCCCGCAAAAGTTGCAGGTGGGCTTCTGATAAGGTGTGTGCCTCTGCTGAAACTGTCATGTGGCTCTTCTAATAGGCCCACTCTGAGTAGCCCGAGCTGGTATAACTGCTGGGGGTATGGCGCCTCGATGTTTGCTACTGCTCCTTGCGAAGAATCTCTTGAGCACGAGCTTCTTCCAAGACAGCTGAATGGGAGACTCAAGACTGAGTAGTCGTATAAGACTTGAGCACTGGTGCTAGCCCCTGGTGAAATCTCCTCGCCTTCTCGAACTCGGTCGGAATCAAACCCGTACCAAATCGGCTCAGGCGGTTGAACTCTGAGTCATACTCATCAACTGTCATATTCCCTTGCTTCAGATGGAGGAACTGGTCATAGAGGCCATCTCGAACATGAATAGGGAAGAATCTCTCATAAATGCATCATAGAACTGCTTCCAGATGATCCCAGTGCCTAATCGTCTCTCTTCCATCTTCCACCAGTGGTGTGCATTATCTTCTAACAGTAAGTCCACTGCTGTCATCCAATCTCGAGCTGGCAACTGGGATGCCTTCAGTAGCTTCTCAGTACTATTAAGCCACTGTGACACCTCTAATGGCTTCTTTGTCCCTCTAAAGGCCTTGGGATTCATATCTGTGAAATTCTTGATAGAGCCTTCATAGGGATGCAGAGCCGGTGCTGGTACTGGTGCTGGAGGTGGTGGTGGAGGTCTAGCCATAGCTGCCATCATCATCTGTCTTATCAGCTCAGTCTGCTGCCACTGAGCCTGCATCATGGCATACATAAACTGAGTAGTAGGGCTCCCATCTGTCGGGAGTGGAGGCATCTGAGGCCCCGACTGTGGGGGAAACTGCAGAGAGAATGGTGGTGGAGGAGGCAGTGGTACATTCCCTTCCGGTGGCATGGTAGTAGTCTGTCCAGCCTGGCTGCCTGAAGGTGCAGCAGTCCCTGGGTACTCCATAGTCGGTATCGTAGTAGGCTGCGACAGTCCTGGCTGGTATGGTGTCGCTGGAGTCATGGGAGGATTCTGTCCCTCCGAAGTAATCTCCTCACCAGATGTGAGGGCCAAGGCAGAAGTGCGTCCGCTTCGTAGATTCATACTGTAGGCGCGAGGAAGATAAGTTGATATTAAAAAGATTAGATATGAAGTAAATCAAATAATCAAGGAAGTTTCAAAAAGATTGGAAGTCAAGGGATAGTAGTAGTTCTGGATGAGATATTCCTATTCCTATATGCAGGCTTGTTGGGCACAGTCATGTAACCCAACAATATTAAATTGGACCTGCATGGGCCACCACAAAAACATGTAAAGCCCCAGTCCCAAATACGTAGGACCAAGTACGTGAACATGCCAGCTGCACATATACGAAGAATACTCCAATATATGGAATCCTCATATATACACATAAGCTGTAAATAAAATAATCACAGGCCAGAATAACATATCTAATCTCATCACAGCTCAACACAGAAGATAATAGAGTCCAAATAAATAAATAAGAGTATCAAAAGATAGCCGGGTGAACATACTTACTCCAAACAGCTATGAAAAATAGTCTCACAAGATCGGAGTCCAACCTCCGCAAAATAGAAAGAAAATGAGATGTAAAATAATGTCTACCAATGTCTCAAATAGAATAAACTAGAAATCAGTAGTGACTGCCTCGTCATCGATGTAAGATGGATCTAGAGCCGTTCCGTACTCCTGTGGAAAGTCGTCTAATCCTGGAAAGATAACCAGGTCCTCAGGGGACATAGCAAGATACAAGAAAACACCATGCCATATAACTGTGATAATATATAATAGAAAGAAAAGAGATGCATGCAATAGGGTGCCTACCGGTTCTACAGTGAAAATGCAGTTAAGAACAGACCTTCAACGCATGGGTATCTGGCTCAGTAGCAGTAACTCAGGTATGGCCCCATCAGGATACCAGGGACCTCAAAGCATAACATTCCTCGATTGTCAGAGGCCAGCAGTATCAATAATAGGAAAGTGCATAAGGACCCATACGTTAAGGACACTGTTCTCCCCATCCAATGCCTAGTAGGGTCACATCAATGACTCATGAACCTCTAGTAACTGCCAAGTCTTCTAGCATGCAATTCTATTGACAGTTACTCCTATCCGTCGCACGCTCCATACGTACCGGTGGCCAGCCGACTACGCAGATATGTGTCCTACATGTGAATCACAATACATGGTAAGCAAGTGTTAAGGCCGTATAGATATACCAATATCTCAATATCAATGGGTGGTCACTAGACTTAGTCAATGCAAGAAAATAAATAAAGCGAGAAAACGACCGATAGAGTCGCTTGCACCCAAGTGTGACTTGGACGCACAGTTTAAATATCAAGGAAAATGCTGAAAATAACAACTAAAAATAAGAATATAATAATCACAGTGTAAGGTGGCAAGGTATCTTGCCTGGTAGTGCAAGGTGGCAAGTCCAAGAGTAGCAAGTGTCAGCACCAAAACTCACAAATCACAGATGACCCCAAACGCTGAAACAAATATCAAAAATGATCTTGGTGAAGAAGATATACCTAGGAAATGCCTGTCCAAAAGTCAAATTCTGGAACAGGGGCAAAATCGTAATTTTGGGTCAAAATGATGTCTGCCGTTGGACCCACTTTGCACCGAAACGCGTGCCAAAGTCTACGGTCTCTAAAGTCGTCAAACAACATCTCTACGGTTTCAGTTTGAGGAGAGGAACTCAACGGTATGTCCAGTTTTGGATTCCGATGAGCCGTGTACAAAATCGCCCGTTTGAGTGGGTTACGGGCCCGCCAAAATTGGGTTCCGATTCGACCTTCTCAGAATCGAACCAAACTTGGCATACAGGACCAGAATTTTGATCCGGACCTGTTGGCGCAAGTTTCGTCTCGATTCGACGACTGTACACGAAGTTATGGGCAAGTTTGCAAAACGTCGATACGGGGGTATCTGGACGGATACGCGTTGATTTCGTCGTACACACGCGACGAAATTGAGTTCCGTCAGTTCCCACACGTCGGTAAGGTCCATACGCGCCTTTCGATGCGTATAGCGCACGACCACGTCGCCCGGTTTGTTGGGGCGTACGTCGTATCGTGAAAATTTTCTGAAATTTATTATTTCGAAAACAGTTTTTCACCCAAGTTTAACATGAATTAATTTCTTGCACAGAAATGTAAATACCGATCTACCAGTTACGTTTCCATCGTGGTTATGTTGTCTTCAAACATGTTTAATTAGTTTTACAAAACAGTCGAAGGAACGCCAAGAATTTGGCTTCCAAATAGGGTTTTGGGACTGCCCTGAAACCGTTCTATTTCGACAGTTTTTTGGGAAATTTGGGTTCGAATACCGAGCGATATGGGGTTTCACTCGATTCTACTAGAAAGGGTTTTAAGAGGGTTATGTCTACTACGCACAACATTCGATAGATCGAACTTTCGTCGAACGGATTTAAAGAAAACGGAAATGGAAGATGGGTACGTGAGTTCTGAATCAAACAGAGTATTCTCTGTTTACTGTCTCCTCCGAGCGGTCCCGACATCGTCGACGGTGAGTAGGCTGCCGACTGTAGCGCGGGGGCGTGGAGGAAGGTTGGCGGCCTTGGGGTCTAGAAGTTTTTGGTTAAGAGAGGGGTTAGGGTTTGGTTTCGCATGGTTTAAATACCACTGCTGTCGACTTCTATTAATCCTATTAGGACTTGGGGTCGGGTTTCTTAGTCCATAGCTGCTGTGAATGAGTCCAAAGGAATTAATGGGGGTGGGGTCGGTTTCCTAAACTCCACAGCTGCATATTTATTAGCAGCATTGTGGGGGTCGGGCTTCGATGGGTTCACAACTACCAGTTTCCTTAGATATTGCATTAAGGGGTCTCGGTGCTATAGGCGCAGCTACCAGCTGCTGAGTACTATTAAAATAAGGGGGTCGGGGTCCCACTGCATTGTAGCTGTTGCTGCGTGTAATTTCATTTGGGAGGGCTGAGGTGGACCGGCCCACGTGGCTGGTCCCCTCCACTCTACTTTTTTTTTTTTACAAACTATCACTATATATATATATATATGAATAAAAATGTAAAAATCCTATAAATTATTAATACGTAACAGAATGGTTTTTAATAATTGAAAACTATATTATTAACAATAAAAATAACTAGCACAATCATACATTTACTATATCTATAATTATGAGTACACCAGTTACCACATAAATTCCTAATGATATCAAAATAATTTTTTAAAACACTAAAATAATTAAAAATATTGGGGGTTTACAGCCATTACCACCGCTACGTCCACCATGCTACACATGACTGCTACCAGCTGAAGCGATACATCCAACATCTCATCGATTCGAAGGCTCTTGCCATTGATTTCGAGGAGGTGACCGTGGCAGCCAATATGGTGTTCGTACAATTCGGCAGCTTCCCACCAACAAAGACTCAAGACGGTGTGGTACCCGTCCCTCCGACGACAATGGAGATTGCTAATCTTCCACCTCCTCGGGATCAGGTTGCTGGTCTAGTGCCCCTCACCACATCACGGGGAGGTCATATGGGTCCATCCGGACCTGGTACTTGAGGTGACTCCGTCCACACCACCTTCCATTCACAAGAAGAAGAGTGGAAAAGTCAGATCCTGCCGCACAATCTCGGCAGATGTCGAAGAAGTCACGGCTGTCGTTACCCGGTCTGGGGCACAATCCCAACCCGTGGCTGATAACTCGACTGAAGATCATCAGCCAGCTACTGCTGACGCTCCAGGACCTTCTCAGCCTCCGACGACCGACAAGCCTGGGCCGAAGAAGACTCGCTTTGACAAATCCCTCCGAAAAGAGGCACCTTAGGGGCTGGAGAGGCCCTACAACTTCGACATCTTGGCGCAATTGGCCAACACACCGACCAAATTGTCATTATACAAGCTCTTGAGACTCTCAAAGGATGTTCGTGCGGCGCTTTGAGTGATGCACTCCAGAATGCCGACGCCTATCTGGCTCAGGTCAACCTCACAGGAGAGAGCCCGCCTCTAAATCTCCAAGACAGCGCTTGCACATGAGCGATGCCCAACATTGTCTTCACTCTGCAAGATATGCTCATTAAGACCAACCTGCACGATCGTCCGTTATACTACACTGGATACATCGGTGACGTAAAGGTGGATCAGATGCACATTGATCCTGATTCTTCCATAAGCATCATCCCGAAGGGTCTGTTACATCATATCCGCATTCCTATGTATCGCCTAACGCCAACATAGTACCGGTCCTCAAGAAGAATGGGACGATTCGAATCTGTATCGACTTCCCCAATCTGAACGAGGCTGTCCCAAAGATGAATTCCCCCTCCCTATCACAGACATCATAATTGACAACACTTGCGGCTTCGAACTTATGTCGTTCATGGATGGCTTCTCGGGATACAACCAAATTAAGATGTCTCCCGGCGACGAAAAGCATACATCGTTCTGAACACTAATAGGCACGTTCTGCTATAAAGTCATGCCTTTCGGTTTAAAGAACACTGGCGCCACCTATCAGAGCTATGAGCATCATCTTTAGAGACCACTTACGCAAAACAGTGGAGTGCTATGTTGACGACATCGCCGTCAAAAGCCGCTCTAAGGAAGATCATCTGCATGATCTAAGGACTGTTCGACCTAATGCGAGCACATAACCTGAAGATGAATCACACAAAATCCTTCGTGGGCGTATCCAGCGAAAAATTCCTGTAGGTCCTAAAAAATCAAGTTGCACACATCAACAAAGTCAGAAGATCAAGAAATGAATCTTTCAAATGAACTGCGCAGACATCAGATTGCGCATACTAGATTGCGACACTATCAAGCGCGCAGGCTGATGTGGCAAATCATCATCATTACCTGACACAAATCAAATCTTCTGACAGCTGACAGCGCAGAGAACGGGGCGACCGTTCGTTTAGTCGTGCAGCATGGCGCTCGAGGACAGCTGGCAGCGTAATCCATGTTGGCGCAATCCATGTTGGCGCAATCTATTCCTGCGCAGTCCAAGTCTGCGCAATCCAAAGCCAGCGCAATTCAGGTTATGCGTTCTATCAACATAAATGACAAAATACACGTGGCATTCATGCCATCATTTGTTCATTACGTGGCAACCGTCTATACACGATCATGCGCATTTCAATCAAATGATGCCATATATCCAAGACAGTTGGCCCATGATCCAGCAACTGCCTGCGCAGTCTACTGTTGCACAATCCAATTACTGCGCAATCCATCATGTGCAGTCCAGAATAACTAAAAGTTAGTTATTTTTCAGAACTCTATAAATAGAGTTTCAAGTCTCCATTCAAGGGAATCAGAGATCAGATCATAGAGAGATCAGACTTTAAAGTTCATAGAGTCCAGGGGTTCTTGCCCAAGTGCTGCTGCATTCTTCCAAGGCTTTTGCCTTCAATTTTTGAGGCTTTTTGCCTTCAATTCCAGAGTTGTCTTCAACTTCAGAGGCAATCGTCTTCAAAGTTCACATCATCCAAGGGATAAAGCAATCGTCTTCTAGATTGGATTCCTACAGTTGTACCATTCCCAGAATTCAAATTGTAATCTTTTACAAAGTTTGTATCAATAAAGTTTTACACTTTTATTTTGTAAACAAATTGGCGACTCTGCTGGGGACGACTTTCTCCTCCGATGAGGAAGTGACAACTCAATGTGACGTAGCATCTATCGGAAAGACGCAGAAGACACTGGTTGTGAAGATCAACCAGACAGCCTACGAGGCTATGATCAACTTCAAGACCACTTCTCGTACAGCAACCACTTCTACCACAAGCAAAGTGCGCCCAGTGTGGGTCCCAAAGACTGCTGCGTAGTCTATTGATGCTGCCAACAAGACTTCTGCGCAGTCTGCTAGCAAGACTGCTGTACAGTCCAAAGCTTCTGTCATCAAGCCTGCTACACAATCTGTCTCAATTAATGCTGCACAATCTGCTGTTACCAGTATACAGAGTACTTCATATGCTGCCTTGGCTAAGTACAAGACTCTATGCCTCTGGTGCAGTTGGCTTCCAATCTCTCTGTGCAAACTAACACTCCAGCAACCAGAGTCCACCCTAGGCACTTTGTGACAAGAATTCCTGATGCGCAAACCACAGTCTCTGTAGACAGAACCTGTGCGCCATCTACTCATGCGCAAAGCATGCCTGCACAATCCAAGAGTGACAGCCTTTTGGCTAAACTCTCTTCTTCTCATAACAAAGGGAAAAGCTCTGCTCCTCCTCTCAAGCACCCTGTTGCTCCTGTACAATCCACTGGGGGTAGTCCTTTGGCTATTCCTTCTCCTCCTCAAAATAAAGGAAAAGGCCCATTGGTCTTTTCTCAAACTTCCTTGTCCCATGACTTGGAAGACAATAGAGGGAAACGCTCTTTAGCTAACCCTTCTTCACAAAACAAGGAAAAGGCCCTTTGGTCTTTTCTCAATCTTCTTCAGTTTTTTCCGAAGAAGATCAATCTGAACGTGCCTCGGCACCAATCAATACTAGAACTCTTTCAAATAAAGATTGTTCTTTCCTTTATGACAAGAAAACTTGTACTGACCAAAGAGGTATTCTGCCTACCCCGGTAGCAAAATTCCAGGACCTCCCAACTCTCAAAATATCTCGATCAAAATAGGGAAAATTACTGGTGTCTCAAACAGAAACCCCTGGGGGTGAATTTGCTGATCTAAGAACTTATCTTAATAGACCAACTTCGGTGAAACGCAAACAGCCAATACCGAAGACCAAACATCAGGCAGACTCCCAGGGTCAAAATTCCTAACACTTATGCCAATGAAGTGAGTACTTCCCTGTATACTCAAGGGATTAAACAGTTGAAGAATCGGAATCATGTTTCGAACATTATCAAAGAATGGATCCCTCAGAGTTTTTCTCGTCCTGCTGTTGTTCCCGATCTCCGAGAGCATCTCAGACAAAAATGAGACAACGTCTCAACACCTCCAGTTCAACCATCTGATCATTATTGCAACCACAAAGTCATCATCCAATGTTGTTGCAAACAACAAAAAGATCTGTCTTTGATCGTCTGACTTTTGCAAACTCTGAAGTAATGTCAGAGGAAGATGAAGTCTTGTATGCTTCTATCAACATGACTTCCCGAGACACTGGAATTAGAAGGTGCTCTAAGTACGGCAAACCTCGTAAACCAAGCCAACGGTATCTAGATTTACTTCAAGAATCTTCTGAAGGAGTGTTTTGACATACCCGGTCCCGAAGCCGAGACACAATCGGTCAAAGGAATCTTCTTCAAGGTCCTTCGGGTCATCTTCCTACTTCTCAGTCAGAAGACGACTCTTTCTCCGACTATGATGCATACAGCAAAAGCTCTGGACAGACAGTATCTTCCACTGTACCAAGAGAAGTGACAGCTTATGTTGTCAATGAAGATCCAGATGCTTCAACTTCTGCAAATCAGGAACAGCGAATCGCTGCACTAGAAGACAAGCTAAAAACCATGGCTGAAATGGTTGCTAGTATGCATTCTATCATAGTGGCACAACATGCTACACCACCAACTGTACCTGTGAGTCCAGAGATCATAGCATCTTCAGTACCTGTTAATGCTGGACTGGGGGTAGTATCTCCTCAAATGCCTCCTGTACAAGTAGAAGTTCAAACTACACCTAGTCAGTCAGGAGCTGGGGGTAGTGCTTACAATAATGTTCCTCCTCCTACTACTCTGAATCAACCTGGTCCTTCTTCGTTATCAGAAGACGCCAATGAAGCTGTCAAACTCTTACGCACTCAGTTCGAAGCTTTCAAAGAGAAAGACAACTTGCAAAGATTAGGGATCAAGCAGCCTTATCCAGTTGAATGGAAAGAAGTCCCGTTCCCACCAAAGTACAAGATCCTAACGATCTCTTTTTGATGGCAGTACTTCTCCTAGTCAGTTCATCAATTATTTTAAGGTAATGACCGTTCAACTTCAGCCAAATGACGCTCTTCTTACCAGAGTGTTCGTCGGTTGTTTAGCCGGCGTAGCATATGACTGGTACAGAAGTTTGCCCGATGGTTGTATCACTTCCTTCTCAGGTCTCAAGCAAATCTTCTTGGAACGGTTCTATGAAGGATTCAACGACATGACTATGTCAGCTCTCAACAAAATCAAACAGAAACACAATGAAACTGCTGAGAGTTTCATCGAACGGTTCCGCCGTGAAGCCTTGAAGATGCCTCTCGGAACTCCAGCTGCTGTCACTATTGATACTTGTAAGGCAAATCTTTTTCCTATCATCAGTATGTGGACAGGATCTACCCAGTTCCAAGATTGGCCCTCATTCATTGTCAACCCCAAAGCTGCAGAAGTGAGTGCTGAAAAATTCAAGCGATTGGGGGTACAAATGTCTAACCCCGATCGAGATAAACACCAGACATCAGGTGGTGGCAACCGCCAGAACAACCGCAAAGCAAAAGAGACTTTGAACATCAATCTGAACAAGAATAAAGAATCTTTGGCTGTCAATGTGGCTCCGCCTACATCCACTTCTACTCCTTCTGCACCTCCACCGAGGGAACCTCATCCGAAAGTAGAATATTCCTTCGACGAGAATGACACTGCAAGCATCTTTGATTGCTTACTCAAAAGCAACAAGATTCAGCTCCCAGATCCAAAGAAACCTGATGAAGTCGGTAAGACTGATCATCCTAAATATTGTGTCTACCACATATTCATTGGACACCCCACTCTAGCATACTACGTGCTCAAGGACAAAATTCAAGAGCTTGTCAATACTGGTGTCGTCACTCTGTAGCAAGACGAAAATACTGTTACTACGAATATGGTTTCAGTACAGTTTGGTGACGTTCCTCCGCAGATGGTACAGCACGGTGTCATTCCTATTCCCAAAGCTACTCTTGAGATTGAGAATCTCCCGCCTCCACCAAGTGAAGGTCTTGTTCCCTTGTCTCTTGACAACGACAAAGTTATATGGATCCATCCAGATCTTGTTTCTGAGTTCGAAGTTTCCTCTTCTTCTAAGAAGAAAGACCGCTCCAAAAGCAAGACAAAGACTTGCAACATGGTGTCTTTTGACCCCATAGTTGACGAAGAAATTCTACTAGGCACCAGATCAGGGAAAGCTTACTTGAAGGAGTATCATGATACTCAAGAGTCTTGTCTCTTCTTCTGAACCTATTCCAGTACAATCTACTTCCTCTGAAGAGATTTCTTCCACATCCTCACCAGTTGTAGTACCTATTCCTCCCAAGCCGGTGGTTGCTGACAAAGGCAAGCAACAAGTTCGCTTTGACAAACCCTTGAAGAAATCATCTCCTACAGGACTTGAAAATCGTACAACTTTGATATATTGGCTCAATTAGCCAATACACTGGCTAGGCTATCAATCTTCGAGCTCTTGCACCTTTCCAAAGACTCGAGAAACTTTAAGTAAAGCTCTGATGCAGGATGAAACTTGCTTAACTCTTCTCAAAAAGCCGGAATCAGAACCAGTCTCTTGCCGTCACTGTCATAGTGTCCTGGAGTTGATTCCAAACATCACTTTCACTCAGGATGATATATTGCTGGAAGATAATAGACATGATCGTCCTCTCTACTATACAGGATATGTTGATTCGATGAAAGTCGATCGTATCTTGATAGATCCAGGGTCTGCTCTCAGCATCATGCCAAAAACGATATTGGACGCATTGAAGATACCAGTTTATAGTCTTTCAAGTACAATCACTACTATCTTGGGATTCAACCAAGGAAGGAGTGAACCTTTGGGTAAGATTCGCCTAAAACTCCAAATAGGCAATCTTCGCACAAAGGTGACTTTTATATCATCGACAATCATGGTTGTTCTTATAACGCTCTTCTGGGAAGACCCTTCCTTCATGAACACAATGTTGTTCCATCAACTCTTCATCAATGCTTTAAATATGTTGATGACAAAGGACAAGTTTACAAGGAAGTTGCAGACCTTTATCCTTTCAAGGGTGTCGAAGCGTATTGCAACGATGCTCGTATGTACAAAGAAGAATTTATGAAAGTGGTATTGGCCATGGATACTGAAGAAGACCAAGAAGGAGTACCTAATGACACTCTCATCATACCTGTCAAAGGGCGCGTTTTTCATCCTCAGTCTTCTAAACCATTGGCTATTCACTTGCCAATTCAGAAGAAACCTGTTGATGGCAATCAAGATAAAAGGGAGCTCACCTCTTCTGAGCCACTTGTTATCGACTTACGTCGGAAGAATGACAAAAAGCAGCTCACTTCCTCTGAGCCTCTTGTTGTTGATTTAACTCACAACAAGGAAAAAAGGGCTCACCTCCTCTGAGCCGCTTGTCATCGACCTCCGTCGTAACAAGCCTCTTCCACGTTCTTCTTCTCCTCCTCTTGTAATTAATCTGACCAAGCCTACTAAGGCTAAAGGTCCTGCTGTAAATTCAGATGTACAGATCAATGAAAAAGCATCCACTTTCCAGTATACTGATGTTATTTATCATACTAAATGCTATTTGGATATGTTAGATAGCTTCAAATCATTTACAATGGGAGTTGTACAATCTCTTCAAACAGAAGTCTCATTTGAAGATCCAGATGATTCTTACAGTATTGTTCCTGTTCGAAAGAAAGGTGAAAGTCCAATACTTTTTAGTAAAGGACCGGAACAACAATTCAGCTATACGGACGACAACAAACTTAACGATACAGGACATATCCAACTCCGTCGTTACAGTTAACAGTCAAAAGACATCATCCGTAAGATGGGTTATGACTTTAAAAATGGCCTCAACTACGGTAAAGGCAGACGAACTCCTATTCGTACGGCTGTTCCAAAAGGAAAATCTGATATGTATTACAGCAAGACCAAAAAGGTCTCGGATATGCTTCTCCTCCGATGTTATCCCCAGCAGTCTTCGACTCTGATAACGAAGAACGTTCTAACTCTTCTGATTCCAGGTCATGGGATTCTGACACCAGTATTGGTGAAATCCATCCTGTGATCGTATCTTCTAATATGGTCTCTGCTGAATTTCCGGAAGGCTTTGATAAGGACATTGAAGAAAATCCTGAAACAGATCCTTGGGCTCAACAGATGGATAATTAGTGGGTACTCCGATTTGAACAAAGAGAACCTCCTACAGAAGATCAACTAGTTCAAGTTGATGTAGGAGAAAGCGGGTCACCTCGTCCAATCTTTATTAGCAAGAATCTTCCAGAAGCAGATAAGCAAGAGTTGATTCTTCTCATTAAAGAATACCTTGATGTCTTTTCTTAGAGTTACGAAGACATGCCAGGTTTAGATCCTAAAATTGGTACTCACAAACTGAACATTCTGCCTAATGCTAAACCAGTCAAACAGCAGCAATGGTGATTCAAGCCTGAAATGATGGACGCAATTGATGATGAAGTCAAGAAGCTTATCGCTTATGGCTTTATTCGAGAAGAACAACATCCTGATTGTGTAGCCAACGTTGTTCCAGTCCTAAAGAAAACCGGCAAGGTTCGAGTCTGTATTGATTTTCGGGATCTTAATGAAGCATATTCGAAAGATGAATTTCCTCTCCCTATTATGGACGTCATGATTGACAATACCTATGGGTTCGAGCGAATATCTTTTATGGATGGATTCTCTAGATACAATCAGATCAAGATGAATCCCGAAGATGAAAAACACACATCTTTCCGCACTCCTCGGGGAGTCTATTGCTACACAGTGATACCATTTGGTCTCAAGAACGCTGGTGCAACTTACCAACGGGCTATGAGTACCATTTTTAGAGAACATCTTCATAAAATAGTCGAATGTTATGTTGATGATATCGCTGTTAAAAGTCGTCTGAAGGAAGATCATATCCAAGATTTGAGAACAATCTTCAATCTCATACGCCAACATCAGCTCAAGATGAATCCCACCAAGTCATTCTTGGGTGTCTCTAGTGGCAAGTTTCTCGGCTTCGTCATTACCTCTAAGGGTATACACGTGGATCCCGAGAAGATCAAAGCCATTCAAGAGATGCATCCTCCACGCAACCTAAAAAAGCTACAAGGATTCCAAGGTCGACTTGCGTATATCAGGAGATTCATTTCGAACTTGTCTAGACGCTGTAGACCATTCACTCAACTAATGAAGAAGGGTATCTTTTATTTGGACTGAAGAATGTCAACAGCATTCGACGACATCAAACGATATCTCATGAACCCACCAGTCTTGGTGCCACCAATCTCGGGCATTCCATTCTTAATGTACGTCCGTGCTATGGACCATTCATTGCGTGCTTTACTCGCCTAAAAGAATAAAGAAGGTCATGAACAGGCCATCTACTATCTCAGTCGTACTATGATTGGTGCTGAACACCGTTATAGTCCGGTTGAAAAAGAATGTCTAGCCCTTATGTTCGCTGTTCAAAGACAAGGTATTACATCATTGGTCAAACCATTCATGTCATATCTCGAGTCAACCCTCTTCGGGTACTCATGAAAAAGCCCAGTACACTTAATTCTCGGCTGGCTACATGGGCCATCCTTCTAGCCCCAATATGACATGTCTATGTTCCTCAAAGTCTGTCAAAGGTCAAGCACTGGAGGATTTCTTAGC